>JAOYMU010000001.1:114158378-114171245 GCA_025802295.1 Psammodynastes pulverulentus | reverse complement strand
TTTCTCATTTTGTCTCTCATAGTTGAGGTCTACCTATGATGCCAATTACAGGCCTCTCTCATCTTTTTAAGTGGGAGCACTTGCACAAGTGGTGGCTGACTAAATACTTTTTTGCCCCACTGTATATACCCAATAGAAGTCAACCAAATTTAAGCAAGAATGGTTTCCATGCATACAATGCATCATGTGGCATAGCAAATATAATCACTTACAGTCTGGTTTCTAAGGGGGCCTAAATGTCTACAAATATTATAAATAAGCAAATGTATAAAAAGGGAAAGATAAGAATTAATAGTTCTTTTTTCTATTTTTAGTATTTTAATTCTTTTTAAAAATTGCTTTATTTTTTCAATGTGTGCGCATACGTACATGCAGAGAGTAATAGTACAATGAACACTTTAACAGTAAGCTTAAGTCTGAAACCTTTATCATACAATAATGTATGATGTATAATCTGAGTATTTGGTTTTTTTAATGTTATACACAATTCTGGATGAAAAAGTCAAATATTTTATGTCTGTAATGTTGATATTCTAAATTGTAATTAATATTGATAGAAACTGTGATCCTGAAATTCTATTAATGGCATTGAGTGGAGCCATTCATTGAAGCATCACAGATGATCACAAGTTGCAGAGCCACCAAAACAGATGAAGTTCTTAAGGAGGATTGTGAATTAGTTCAAGAAAACTAATTTCTTGAATGATACTTAGCTTTTGGTTTGTCTTGCCTGAGCTTTCAGAATAAAACTGTTTCTCAAGGTTAGGCCATTGTCATATCTCATTCACTACAACCCCAATTTAACTCATCTACATGAAGGTCATGCAGCAATTCAGAAGTCCAAATAGCAAGCCAGAGACACTCTCTACTGGCTTGCCATGAACTCTGACACTAAAGTGTGGATTGTTCATTGTAAGATTTGTCAGATATATCACTCCCGCTTATCAGCAGAATTCTTCTAAGATAAGAATTTTCTTTTAGCCCTATGGGAAAAGGTAGGCATTGAATGGTTCACCCAACAGGATAACAACTATGTTGAGATCATGGGTTGCTTTTCAAATTATCCAGAAGTAGCTGATTATTAAACACATCAATACTATGTTTGTTAGACATGGCATACTGTAAGTTGTAAATATATCATAATTTGCTGGTATTAAATTTTAAAAAAATTGCCACAGTGTATGGATTGAAGCATGTGACCTGGAATCCCAAACATCCAGAATCGTATGGGTTTTTTGGAAACTGTGAGGATTGTCAAGATTCTATTCAGAAATGCTACCAATGGGGAAAATACATTATAAGGATATCTTCTTTGTGATATGGAAAAGTCCCCACTCAGGCTTCTTCTGGAAAAAAAATACTGACATTGCTTTTCATTATAGGTCCAATAGGACTTTGTGGTATTGAGCAAAATATTCCAAGTCACAAAAACACAGAGAGACACAGTAAGGGAGCCGTTCTCTTTGTCTCTGTGCCAGAGTAGACAGTCTACAATAATAGGGACTTTAAGCCAAAGTGATATTACAGAGCTTCCTGTAATACTATTGGTTCCAAACAGAATCGGAACAAATTCTTTGAGATAATCAAAGACATTTTCAATTTCAGTCCAGAAATAGAGTCAGAAGTATTATTAGCAGAAAGCTTAGAACAAGTATCAACTAAAGATATCAAAACATACACAGATTCTACTTTGTGTGTTAGATTCAGAAGATGAATAAGAAGCTGAAGAGAGTTTTAAATGCTGTATAAATTATTTATTTGGAAATAGAGGGATGTGAGAAAAAAGACATACCAGTTTGAAGGGTTATCCAGATAAAATAAAGAACCATAAGAGAGAAGAAATCTTGATTTAATACCTGGATAATCGGGCATAATTCTGAACACTGTACTGTAGAATATTATCTCTATTTCTATTATAGTATTTATATTTTAGGTCCTCCCCCATGTATAATATGCCAACATGTATTTTTTTGGTCTTCTGGGGGTGGTGGTATATTTCTTCTCTTTTGCTGATATGTAAATGGCTCTAATGTTTGGAGGAAGAAAGAATAGACCAGTACATTCTTAGAGAAAAAGAAATCTAGACCAGCAATATAGGATTTAAATTCCCTCATTTCTAATTTATATAGTTAATACTGATTCTCCTTTATCTGGTGACAATCCTTTACATTGAATTGTTTTTTAAAGCCACCTTTTCAAAGACTATTTTAATAAAAGGATTACAATCTACAAAAGGGTAAGAGACAGGTAACCTGAGATTCAATTTTGGAACGAATACTCCTGGTTCAAACGTGCAGGCTTGAACTTAACAAATGTTTAAAATATTTGAGTTTTTTAAATCCTGCCAAAATAAACCACATCTTTTCTAAAGACTACATATTTAGCTAGGCACTGGCAATGTAAATCATTCAACCATTCCAACTATTTGTTTAAAAGCCTCATAGAACGCGTGCAGCTTCAACAAAACTGAAGAATGAAAAGTCTAGACTGTTCAAAACTACAAACTGACTTCCAAAATAAGACAAGTCAGAAGTTTTTGAGTATTCATTAAAACATTATAAATAAAGTGTGAGTATATTTACCCATACAAACACACACATATATATATATATTGAATAGCCCTGTCTCATAAATATTAGGTCAGAAAAGCGATGTATGCATATTTGTGTGTATACTATTTTATATATATGCTTCTTGCTGGAACAAGTTAGGAACTATTAAAACAGTTTTAACTGCATCAACATTTTGGTGCTAGATATCTACATTTTATACATGGACTGACATTTTATACATTAGTCTCTTAGTTGATTTTGGATCTGAATTTAAGATGTAGAGCAGATAACCAAGGAGAATTCCCTATTTGAAGATTGAACCTCACTGTGATTCCTCATCCACCTTCAGAGCCATGATTACCAGCTTATCTACTGAAGCAGATGAAGAGAAATGAGGCATCTAGTCCCAATAAAGCCCATTTCTGAAATTCTCCAATTATCTCCTCTCACATTATATATTAAGGACCAAAGCGATCACATAAGTCCCATATTTTAAAGTAGTTTTGATTATTTCCCCAAACATCTCTTGGGATGATATACTTTGTTCAGTTACATAACAAAATATTATTTTATTGGGAGTATATACTGAACTGTGGACTTCCACAATAAAGCGGATTTTGTTGTCCCTTTGCCTAAAAAAACCCCCTTGTTGGATGATCAGCCCCAATAATATAAGCATTAAGCTGATTCAGAGCCACAGTCCATATAGTTCAACTTGCATAACATGGTAGTACCTGTGCCACAATTAGCAGAGAAAGCACTACTTATCTATGAGAGCTTCACAAATTTAGTGCATCCAGAGTCATTCAACCCCATAATTCCTAACCAGCATTATGGGAGATAGCAATAGCACTTAGGCTTATATACTGCTTCATAGTGCTTTACAGCCCTCTCCAAGTGGTTTTACAGAGTCAGCATATTGCCACCAACAATCTGGATCTTCATTTTACTGATTTCGGAAGGGTGGAATGCTGAGTCAACCTTGAGCCAGGCAGAATCGAACTACTGGCAGTTGGTGGAGTTAGAGCCTGCAATACTGCATTCTAGCCACTGCGCCATCACGGCTCTAGGTGGTCAATCTCTGAGTTGGGATTCAAAAAATCTGGGTAATACCACATTGGAAAAAGTTGATCTAAAGGACATTCCAGATTGGGTATAGCTGGTTTCACCAGAAGATAAAAGCATTTAGAATGATTAGAACGTACCAACTTCACAGAGAAATCCAAGACCCTTTAAGTCTAGGTTGAGTAAGCCATTTAATATGCTGTACACCCAGAGCTCTCCTTGAAGATGTAAGAGGACATCAGGATCGAGAGAGAGGGTTTTTATTGTACAAATTACCATGGTCACATAATGATTTGGGGCTGCATAGGAAACATTGTTGGATGGGTAAAGGTCTTCAATTGTTCTCTGTTCAAGTTGACTTGTTGCAATACAGTTAATTAGTAAGGGCTTAGGGAAGGCTTATGAATCTAATTACAGTGCTGAAAAGCTTTAATAATATTCTTACTCTGAAACGTGATGCTATTTACATATTTTACCATGACATGACCATGGATGGCTCACAGCTCACTGTGGAATCCCACAGAAAAAATACACAATCTCTATGTAGCATTGAAGTAATAGTAACACTACTCACAGTGGTAGTTAAATTTGTTATCTTTGCCAGTGGGACGGTGAGGATAGAAAAAGTATCTGCCTTTGAACTTTGAGAAAGGGAAAGTCATTTTCAGTGCAAAATTAGAAATAGTCTTACACACTCTGTTCAAAGCAGCCAACATAAGTCACAGTTTGGGCTCAGTGTCATTATGCTATAGCTATAAGAAGTTGTGTGAGAGAATGAGAAGCTAAATCAGAGTTATACATCAGAATTGAGGAACCGGTGTCACACTTTTTAGAGATGAAATGGTTTCATCACGGTAGGAGTTGTAGGCAGTTGTTTCCAAGAGACTGGAAGCATGGTGTAGTTAGGATTGGATCTTGTGACTGAAATTTTGGCTCTTACAATAGTCACCCAGAAAATGGCATGCAATGGGACAGTAATGAACTTACTCTTTGGCTGGACACTGGAACCTCCTGGATTTTGACTCTGAAATCCAACCATATCTATAATATTGCTTCCAACTTCTTTCAGTACTTCTTTTCCTCTCAAAATAAACCAAAATGTTTAAAAATACTATTCATTTTATATTATGGTTCATCGGAGAGTCAGCCAGATGTTCAGAGTGGATTCGGCATTTTTGTCCACCTATCAAGTCCTTCCCAAGGACCTCAGAGATATAGATGTTGTTTGATGGTGTTATTGTCACAGCATGTATGCTGTTCCTAATAAAGCTGCCTTTTGCAATTGACTGATAGTAATTTTGTCAATGCTGGTGATGTTCAGGTGATGCTTTGTGATTGCACTTATTACTGTTGGTATTATCTTTGCTTTCATTTGCCACATCATTCCACTTCTATTTGCAGGCTTTGAATTTTGTAATTTTCTCTAGTTCTTTCTCTTCTCTTCTGTTGTCTCCAGGTACAGCCATGTCCGCTATTCAGACTCCTTGTCTTCTTCATTTCTATTAGCTATTTTATGGTTCCATTATTCTTCTTGCAATAGTAATCGTATTTCTTGCAGATATTTCAATGTTCCATTGTTGCTACTTTGTTGTGCCATTGTTTGTAGTCAGTCTGCATAATCTTGCAGCAGCTAACTGGGTGGTTAATGGTTTCTTCACTGGTGGTTTACTTAGCTTCTTTGCAGAGGTGGCCTTTGCTGTCTGTTGCTGTCTTCTCAATTCTGAATTTGTGGGTATTTGATCTTGATATTGTGCAACCAAAATTAGCCCCTCTGTCTTTCTTCAATTTTCCTGCTCTTAGACATTGCCAGGTCTTGTTATTATGTGCCTTGCTTGCTATTTTTTAAAAATGTAATGGCCATGTAATACTTTATTGTATAATCTTTATTATTTTCATTTATTTATATTTCCCTCATTATATTGTCCTTTAAAACAGTATGGATTTCCAGGGATTTCTGAAGATCATCGGAGAAGCAAAATCCATTTCATTCCTATAAATATGTCATGATGCCAAAGGAATTTAAAATATGTGGTCATATTGGCAAATTGTATATAAAATGCGGAATGGGATTAACCAAGAGTGATGCTAGTCTGCTCTGTACAATGCATAGAACAGTCATGAATACCTGATGTTTTACAACTTCATGTGTTCCACATCATTTGGTGGAATAAATGTTTTATTGTACTTTTTAGAGCAATTTGCGTTTCTTAAGATTCATGATAGTGTCTGAAATAGTGTAGGGTGTACATATATATGTCATTTTCATCCATCAACTTTAAATTTAATTAAGTATTGGTTCAATACTTTATTTTTCTTTATTTAGGCAAACAACAATCATATAAAATATTCAACATGAACACACAACCCAGCATATATGCCCCTATCTGGCAGGTGAATGTTCTCTTTCATCAACAGGGCACTCATAAAAAATCAAGACACCTTAGGGAGGTAATATGACAGTTGACATATAGATATATATATTATCTATATTAGCAATAGATAATTTTTCTTCTGGGTTTCCCTTTTTTCATTAGAAGTACCTTACATTTCAGCATCTTTTGCCAATCTTAAAAATTTCTATTCAGTTCAGAGGATGTAAGAGTTTAGGGACACTACAGTATTCTGTACCTTAAATTAGAAATAAAAAACAAGAACTCCATAAAGAACAATTTACCATTTAACAGAGACTCCCGCAGACAACCACACGGTTCACTAAATGTACCAAAATAGATCTGCTCCAAAAGTAAAATTGACCAAATACCTTTGGATAAATCTCAGATCTCAGCAGCCAAGTGGTTAAACATTTATGATTTGATTTTATCTCGGCTTGGAATGTCGTTGGAGTGTCCCACTTCTAACAACTGTTTGCTAAGTTAAAGCTTGAATGTTTACATAGCACTGAATGAAGCAGCCTGGTCTCCAGATGTGAATGCTTCCTTAGACTGGTGCTTTCTATCAGATCACCATCCTAATGGACCCTGCTCCAATCTTCTTCCTTAGGACGTCCACCAGTCTTTGCAATCTGGAATGGAGGAAGGGGTGGGGGGGAGGAAGAAAAGGAAACTAATATTAGGAATGTCCTGGCTGAAAAGAGACAGTGTTTGCTCTGGACCAATACAACCCAGGGGTGGTCATAGAAGAAACAAAGCATTACTGTAACCGAGACAGGCTCCCAAGGCAGAATGCAGACAATTTGTAAGAAACTTTTCACCTACAACTCAGCCTTGTCACAGTCAGAAGAGGGTGTTAATTCATCTTCCACTCTGTGACAAACACAATATCTCAGGCTCTCATGTCTCCAGGTTTACACAGTATTTTGACACTTTGTGTGTAAAGCTTCTTATAGAGATGCCATTACACAAGCAACAACTTCAAAATTCATGGTATATGTACGTGGAGGGGAATATGTAAGTATATACCCTGCTGCCCTGGTGGTAATTCTTCTAAGCATGGAACATCTAATTAATAAAACACTACGCCTTCATTTCTGTCTCAACTGCGTATGAACTTTAATTGGATGCTCCCTGAAATGTACATTTTCCTATATGTGATTATGTAAAGTAGAATCTGCAAATGTGATTGTTAATTATACTTTTACACAGTTCAGTAAGAAGAGTTTGGTGGAGAGTGTTGATTGGCTAACACAAAAACCCTACATGTGATGTAGTAGTTAAAGTGCAGTATTGCAGGCAAACTCTCCCCGCACCTTGGAGTTCGATCCTGATGGGGCTCAAGGTTGATTCAGTCTTCCATCCTTCCAAGGTTGGTAAAATGAGGACCAAGATCATTGAGGGCAATATGCAAATAATACTTCTACACTGTAAATCATCCAGAGAGTGCTGTAAAATGCTATGGGGTGGTATATATAAGCCTAAACACGATTGCTATTGTTATAGGGTTACAATTTCTTCCCACCTCCTACCATTAGCCTTCTCCAGCTTGATACTCTTTGGATAGGGCAGTACTTACCAGGCATGATGGATGCTGAAATTCAACATCTCTGAAAGGCAACATGCGGTGAATATCATTCTACTACAGTGTTTCTCAATCTTGGCCACTTTAAGAGGTATGGATTTCCTCTCCCAGAATTCCCTATGCTGGTTGGGGAATACTGGGAGTTGAAGTACTCACCTCTTAAAATGGCCAAGGCTGAGAAACAGTGTTCTATTATAAACACTGATACTGATATATCTTGTTGCCCATTTTTACCATAGATTTTTAATTCAACTTCCAATACTATAGGGAAAAGAGCAGTTGCATTTTTCTTTCAGCTTTCTTTCCAATTCTTGAGTATTTATTTATTTATTTATTTATTTATTTATTTATTTATTTATTTAGGTGTCTTTAAGTCTTCTGATAACTGACAGTTCCATGCGGAAGTGGTTTGACACTGCTTTCTTCCTAGGGCTGAGAGAAAGTGATTGGTCCAAAGCTACCATCTTAAGTTGGAGATGTATGTATCTCACATCTGATGAAAGCAGGCACAAAACTACTTGTGCCCCATCATTTGATGATGTTATGACATATATTTCAGCATTTTTCCCTTGCATATTTCTATATTCCCAAATTGCAGATGTCCATATTCCCAAATGCAGTAAAAACAATTATTTTTAAGAACATACATGGTTTTCATTTAACTATTCAGATCTGTAGTATGTCACCGTTGCTATCACAGTTCCTTCAAGAATCTTTGCATAACCTTTCTTGCGTACATTATGATGTACATGAGTATTTTTGCACGTGATGGAGAATCTGTATATGATACAAGCACAGGAGTCTACTAGTCCATGAGATTCTCAGTCATTCAGGTCATGGTTGTCCCAAAGGTGCTTTTTTCAAAAGACAACTGGACTTTGTTTTTCCTTGCAGATGCTTTGCTTCTCATGCAAGAAGCTTCTTCAGTTCAGAACTGAAGCTTTATCCAAGAAGCTTGAATATTCAAGCTGAAGCTTTATTCAAGAAGCTTCTTGAATAAAAAGTGAAACGTCTTAAAGGAAAAACAAAGGAATACAGTTGCCTTTTGAAAAAAATCACCTTTGGGACATGAGTCAATCCTTTAGCATTTATCTACATTTTGATGCGTCAGCAGACAATGGCTCTTCAGGATCTGTGGTAAAAGGATTTTCCAACTATTTCATCTGAAATGATTGGTGACTACTTGACGTCTTTAGCAGGCACAGCAAACGATGGACAAAGTAGTGATAAGAATGTTTTGCAACTCTCGATTTTCCTGCTTCATATACTGAGTATGGAGTAAGGGAAAGAGCAAAGCTGAAGCAATATACTGTCACTTCATGCTGATATTTGCACGTTATCCATTTTTCTATTAGTCTATGATAAAAAAAAAAAACCTGGAATGTGTTCTAATGCGGATTTAAACTGTTTTCCCCATCTCAAAATATATGTTTAAATGGGCACTTTGAAATATTGAATTATGGAGAACTTTGTTGTTATATTTGAAAAAAAAAACACCATACCAACTGGTATCTGGGTGCTGATTTGTCTGAGATGAATATTAACTAGTTTTGTATATAACCCTTCTAGAAAAACGTATCAGAGGAAATGCATGATTAAGAAAAGTGAAAACAATAGAGCGACATTTTAGTCATGCTTCAAATAATATATCTGATCTTTGTTAAGCTTGTTATTTCATCCTGAATAGCAGTAAATTGATGGTTAATGTCAGGTTTCTACACTTCGATACTATCATAATTGGAAATGTTTGGGTTTGTAGTCCAGATATCTCTGGAACAAATGATGTTGGAGAACTGATCTACATCTATGAATTGAACATATTTTGGTTGATATTTTAATAGTTATGTATTCCTTTATCTGTGTTGTTTAACTTCTTCTGAAGATTAATTTTTCACATAAACATGTAACATAAAAATACCCATGAACAAAAATGGGCATGAATCTATCGTCAGTATAAGAAATAAAATACACAACACTTTTTGTGATTTCTACAACTTCCTGGTAGTTAAGCAGAAACATTAATATAATATGAAAAGGAATTCCACTCTCACTGCACAAACAGGGAGCTTTTAAGGACTAATGGATGAGAAATAGAGATCTACAACAATTATCCCTAAAAAAGATACTATAGTTCCTACTAATTTTCATGATGCAAACTGAAACAGTAAAGGTGGACAATAGATATGGAAACTAACTTTTTTTCAGGAGATACTAGTTATCTACAACTTTTTATAGCATTATTCAGAAAACCTCTAGCTTTTCATATAGTTGGGTATAAATATACTAACCCAAAAAATAATTGTAGAGGAAAGGCAGTGGAAAATGTGAGTTTTTCAGTAACAGAATATGATGCCAGATATGTATTTAATTATATTTTTCATATTCTCTATATTGCTGAAGATCACTGCCTGGACTCAAAGAATTACAGGGGTAGAAGAAGGTCACAAAGGTGAGACTGTGCTTATAGTTATTTAATTTTGAGCATTCCTGGTGAAAGCATAGATGGCCACATCCGTTCTCCTCTCCCCTCTTTTGAGGAAGCAACCAGGGTGACAGGAGCACATCACATATGTGTCTGGGTCTTTTTTTTTGTTTTTTTGTTTAATTTTCCAGGTAATTTATTTAATTGTGTATTTTTAAAGAAATCTATTCTCAAAATACTTTGTTCGATTAAAAATAACTTGTTGATTTGCCATTAAGATGAAAAAATAAACCTAAAAATGGAACTTGTGCCCCTCCCCCCATAGTTCAGATATTTCAAGAGTAACACCTACTTCCTCTCTTTGCCTAATCCCATCAAACTCAAACTGAGTCTCCATGCACCCTTGCAATCCTACCTCAACCAAAGAATAGAAGCCCTTATCAGCTCACAGTATAGCCCAAGGATAAAAAAGAAATTGCAACCTAGAGAAACTCCAACCTTCTTTCTTTCTATCTATCTATCTATCTATCTATCTATCTATCTATCTATCTATCTATCTATCTATCATTTCTCAGCTGATGATTCTAATATTTCATCTCTTTAACAGTGGGCTTCTCTAGCTTTAGTGCCACCCTGAAAGGTTCACTTTTGTAATTGTAGATCTCACCCCATGTATACTGCCAAGGACCTACCTAGCTTGCCCAATCTGGCCAGCCAATCAGATGTCTATTATTTCCTGCCTTATAGTCCTCAACTTCTATAAAAATCTTTGCTTTCTGATAGTTTAGGGTGCCTCTTTCTTGTAAATTAGGCACCTAATGATCATTAGTACTTTTCCTCAGTGCTGTGCTCTTACTTTGGCAAAATCCATAACTCTCTAGTGCATACCAAAATTAAAAGTATCAGGTAACAATTAACAGACATCTAAGATCTGGAGGATTATCATCCAAGTTATTAATATTAGACTAACTATGTAACTATTTTGGGATTTACATCTCACTTAATCCCTATCTTCTCATCAAGTCAGCAGTCTTTCTGTCCCTTGTTGTTTTCATCCTTAGCATCAGAAGTGGTATCCAGTAGGTTCTGACCAGTTCTGGAGAACCGGTAGCGAAAATTTTGAGTAGTTCAGAGAACCGAAAAATACCACCTCTGACTGACCCCACCCCCATCTATTCTCTGCCTCCCGAGTCTCAGCTGATCAGCTGGGTCTTCTTTTGCTGCCCTGCACAGGAGAACGGAGCTGGAATGTAGGTTAGTGGGGTTGGGAGGGAATGGGGATTTTACAGTATCCTTTTCCTGCCATGCCTACCAAGCCATGCCCACCAAGCCATGCCACGTCCACAGAACCAGTAGTAAAAATTTTTGAATCCCGCCACTGCTTAGCATATATGTACAAAACTACCTTCATTCTATCAGAAGGAAGGCCATCAATTCTACATGAAGCCTAATAGAAACCTTGAGTAATATTAGCCAATGAATTTCAATACTATTTGAATTACACATCTATTAGAATATAAAGAACACAATAACTCAAACCAAGAACCTAAAACATAAATGGGAAGACTTGAGGAACCATAGAGTTGGCAAGGCAGAATAGAATTGTCTATGTTTGAAAAGAAATACCCACTGGATGAAAGTTGCTGTCTTCTGTTTAAGTTTGAAACTGTCAGGCCTCATTGAAAATAATGAGGCTTAACAATCATGGTTCTTGCTCTTTAAATGAATGATGATGGCTATAATCAGAATAGGGTAGGCCGCACCACATATAAGGAATGCAAGGCCACTTTGCTTTTTGTTTTATTTGGGAACAGGCATGAATATTTTTGAGGGATAACTTTTTAAAAAAATGAACCCAAATTAGAAGCAGATTATCAAAATAAGACAAATCTCAAATGCCACATACTCTCTAACTACATGTAAATTCCATTTAAAGAGAAGGCAGGGATTTACAATTAGTAGCACTGACTTATCCTGATACTATTCCTATTGCTCCCTCCCCCATTCTCTGGCTCAAGGTGTCACTATAACTTTCTCCAGGGATCCCAGGCTACTCATTCTTCCCTTATTCTATTGTTCCATGGTCTAATTCAGGATGTATTTTGCCTGTGCGAGGAAAGAGTTCCAAGAGAGTATATTCCATAACATGGCCACAGCATAACAGAAGACTTTTGATATATGCTTAATAAGTTATTCCCAAAGCAAATTGTAACTGTAGGAAGAAGGCATTCGTCTTCCTATCCAACTTTATGCCAGGCTATGGTGCCATCACAATTATTTCTGGGTTCATAAAAAAGAAAAAAAAACCAAATACATAGCCACAGATGTGTGCTGCAATGATGTGCAAGGAGAATATGATTCTTCAAACATACCAAATGGTTAACGTTTGCATATTGCTCATAATACCATATTCTAGTCTCTACATATTCTGATCAAATATTCTATTTCATCTTAAGTGAATGCCATATTTTTCTCTTTTGTCTCTGCAATGTATGCAGTCCTTATACCAAGCATTGAGGATTTTACAAACTTCTCAATAGACTTAGTTGAATTAAGTCGTAAGTGCTTTTTTCACTCATTATTTTTAGCAGGTATTTTTTTCCTAATAGTAAAAATAGGTATTTTTTTCTCTTTAGTAACCTGTAGCTTACTAAAGAATTATAAATATTTGGAAATCAAAGTTTCATGATTATTTTTCAATTCACCCAAAAGATGAATCTTCCATTGCTGTCATTGTAACATTGAATATATTTAAAATGACTAAAATGGACATCATAAATTTTATTCATTTATAAAAATTTAATTTAATTTAATTTAATTCGGATTTATAGCCCGCCCTTCTCCCGAGGGACT
>JAOYMU010000001.1:114109762-114120262 GCA_025802295.1 Psammodynastes pulverulentus | reverse complement strand
CCGGGTTTTTTTAACGCGACGGGGGGGGGGGGAGCGTTCCGGCACCTTTTGGTGCCAAAAAAAAGCCCTGGTTGAGACTGAACTGAAAACACTATGTCTGAGTGAGAGAGAGTATGAGTGTGTGGGGGTGTATTTATTCCAACCAATGCTAATGCTAATGTAGAATGTAGTGTATTTTCTTCACAATTTGACTATAAACAAATGTTTCAGAAAGAACCAAGACTGAACTTTTTACATAAGCTCTTTCGCCTATAAAATACCGACATGCTTCTGAGAATGAATAATTCTAACAAAATTGTTCTGAAAGAAAGTGATCAAAAGTGAGGAGGCAATAAAAGCTGTCAACCCAAGAAACTATCTTCACAGAATGAAAGGAGTTCTTTGTCCAAGCAGTACAATTCACAAGAGACTTAAACGCGCTGCAATCTTCTGGAACATGGAAAAGTGCACCAAAAATTAAAGCATATCGCATAATTCTGTCTTGAAATGAAACTATTCTTCCTCAAATTTTGATCTGGGGAACTTTAAAGATGATCTCAGGGGCACCCAAGGAGAAAAGTTCGAACTTCTCAGAGTGAACAACTATCCAGTGGAAAAGAATTTCAGCAGCCTGCCTCATCAAGTACTGACAAATGGAATGTGAGAACTGTTCCTTAGATGAAAAGAGACAGACAGAACAATTCAACTAATGGGATCACATTGAGCTAATGGGATCACTCTGACTGGCCTAGCTTCTGTAGGCATATGTCAAAATGCTAATGTTATTTTAAGGTCGTTTCTTTTATTTGTATATTCACTCGCAGTCGGCCATGACTGGCTTGGAGAATTTTGCGGCAGTTAAAACACATCCACATACTTTTAAAGATGTAAGGCATAAAGCAAACTCCCTTAAACACATGTTTCTGAAAAGAATAGCACTGACATGCATACTGGAGTCAAGGTCCTTTATTACATTCTCAGCTAACTTTTCTAGCATAGGTTTCTTTGATGATTATTTAAGTGTGAAGTTCTATACATGTACCATGAAGATGCTACCAAAAAACCTTTTAAACTCCTTAACACACATAAACAACACTAGTAGTGCTGCAGCATGTTCTGAAGGGAAACAGTTTGTAAATATAACCCAGTATTGTGGAACAGATTCAATACTGTGCACTGCATAATACTGTGGCCAGAATATAGCCTGTAGGTTGCCTTGTTTGCCTGGAACTCCCAGAATGCTAATAAACTGAAGGTCTGAGTTCAGTGCAGGTTAAAGGGCCCATGGAATAGCAACCTTTCAGAGATTAGGGAAGCCCTGACCCTGTTAGCATTCATTAAGGCATTAAAGACCCAGTTGTTCTCCCAGGTGTTTGCTCAGTTTGATTAGGCAAGTTCTGCTGGTAATATTGGTGGATGTTGTTCCTTATGGTTTGCATTGTGTTTGTGGCCTTGGATGTTAGGATTTTGTTAAAACAGTGTTTCTCAACCTTGGCAACTTTAAGATGGATGGACTTCAAATCCCAGGATTCCCCAGCTAGCATGGTTCATTAGGGAATTCTGGGGGTTGAAGTTTACACATCTCAAAGGTTGAGAAGTATTGCAT
Source organism: Psammodynastes pulverulentus (assembly GCA_025802295.1). Taxonomy (NCBI): domain Eukaryota; kingdom Metazoa; phylum Chordata; class Lepidosauria; order Squamata; family Psammodynastidae; genus Psammodynastes; species Psammodynastes pulverulentus. The sequence continues at coordinate 114,118,677 of JAOYMU010000001.1, read as the reverse complement.
TAAACTGTTGTTCTTGTTTTTAATCTTTGCATGCTGCCCAGAGTAGTTTTTGGAATTTATAAATTGTCTAACACCTTTTCCAGAATGCTATATCTATTGCTTCCCACCCATTTGGGGTGTTATTTGGGATTACTGTATATAAACCAAGAAAGCAAGTATGATGCCGAAATGTTAGAAAAACTGTTAGAATTTTCCATTTATATTATAATTTTGATTTTCAGAAAAGACAACCTACCTTGCATGCCTGCTATTCTAACCACCAAATTAAGATCAACCAATCCATAATTTAATGTTTCATAATCAATTTCTGCCTGTATTCATCAACATTAATACGGTGTATTTTAGTAGTTCTCAAGTGAAACATATCCAACTGATTTCAGGGGAAATAAAATCATACCTTTAATTTGTTTGGGAGTTATCAGTTTTGCTGAAACAAAACTTCCAATGATGAGAAAGTCAGATTGGGACAGGAGCCCCAATGATTCCTATATATGAAATAAAAGGCCAGAAATGATCTTGCTCATGCTATGTTCAGGAAGGGATTGCAGATTTGTTTCTCCACAATATTTTAGAATTAGAAGGCCTCAATAATGCCATTTCCCCGCATATCGCTTTTCTTTGGACAGGAAATTTTAAAAAACAATCTGTTGGGAGTAAGAATCCACCACATTGGATTGCTGTCCAATGATATCCAGCACTGGCCTCTTTTCCTGATTAGAAAGCAATTTAAAACAACAACAACAAAATATGTTTTATATTTCAGTTATAATTCACAAGGTGAGGTAATTTTAATCTTTTGCTTCTCTAAGGAACTGAACTTCTATAATAAGTATATATTCGGAGCTTAGTTCAGAAACTATACTACATGTCATAAAAAACTTACTGGATAAGTTAACTTAGCTGGATAAGTTAGCATGAAATTTGCATGTAAATCTTCAACAAGATTTCTGCTAGTTCTTCAATTGTATCATCACCTCATTTCTTCCTATTATCAAAATATAGAAACCAAATACTTTCTTCTCTTAAAAATTTATACATCTAGCTAAAGTTGTTAAAGTTGCATGTTTTTCTAAGTGTGATGGTGGTGGGGCAACTTTAGAGAAGCTATTCAGTAATAACTTAGGGTCAGAGAATTGCACCCTGGAAACCTAAAGATCTGATGACTTCTATTATCTATATAACATCATTAGTTTTAATACCAGTATAGATTAGCTTTTGTGATACTATTGTTACCCTCTGTCTTGTAACAGTGGGCATACTATTGTGATTCCACACTGGTCTCCTTCTAAACCCTGCTTTTCTTTTTTACTTTTATCCTCTCAAAGAATTTGCTGAAGAATTTAAAGCAGCTTTTTCTAAAGCAACATAAAACCAATATGAACAAACCTGAGTTTCTTTCAATTTCACAATCTGTTAGTAACAGATTCCCACTAACATAGCTAAAAATACTTTGTGGGGCAATAGAATTTACAGAATGATCATAAGGCTTGTAACAAGATATAAGAAATGATACAAATTTCACATCAGTTAAAGACCTCAAGTAAAAGTGCTGTGGTTGTCATTCAAGAGTCATAGTTGACAAAAGCATCTTCAACTGAGTCATATTGAATGGCCCTTGTTAGAATGAAGGGCTGTACAAACCACCCATGAGCATATCCTATGTTGCTTATATTCCTGCCTCCATTTTCATACATTCATTTACAGTCATGCAAAGATATTGGAAATTCGGGGACTTGTTGGAAAAGAAATACAGAAAGAGGAGCTTTATAATACCTCCAATGACTATTCTTTCTCTACTGAATATGCCTTTCCCCTCATCTAGCATAATTCAGGAAGGCTAAACTCTGAAATTTTGGTGTCCAGCTGTTGATGAGGAATAAAAAAAAAGCTATTAAAACTGTTGGGAGGCATTTGGAAGAGAAAATCTATGGACATGGGAAGGCTTGTTCCTGTTCCTGCTGATTCTCCTCGGCAAGTCACCTCCAATCTCTGCAGTAACAATTACAAGGGAAACACAGACTTGGGGACCCCATGTTCTTTTTGGAATTTCTATGTCTAACCTAACCAATACAAAAACAAACACTGAAAAGCCTGTTGTAATAAAAACACTTGTCTGCAGAGGTCATGAGGAAAGTAAGCCTTCAGTTTTTCTGTCCCTTTTTATAGCCATACAATAGCTAGTGTCTTAGTTTAATGTGCATTTTGTGTGCCATATACCTAATCTAGAATTTATTGCATGCAATGTTAGTAAATGACTAGAATAACTGATTGTTGAGATCTTCCCAGTCTTTTTTCAAACATGATCAGAAACTTCCTAAGATTAAAATACATAAAAAGGGTATTGTGAACACTGATTTTTAAAATTATATCGTATTAAGATATAATTTAACACCTAGCACTACCTTATTTTTTCTTTGCAGCATTTCAATTGCACTGTATCAAGTTGCGCTAGGTTAAGTTCTTTCATATTAACAGAATAAATGGAGACATATCACATTGTGTCCCATAGCAGAGAGTAGTTAAACAAAAACCTCCTCTTAATGGCAAAGGAGAAAAAGATTATTCCTTCCCAGGGTTAAGCCTCCCACCTTGTGTAAGTGTGAAGGGTCTTTTGTGGAGCATTCTAAAGCATAAAATGAGACTGTCAAGTCCAAATACCTTTTCTATTGTATATAATACCCCTTTTTAAATCTATGTATGTTTTTGCAGTAAATAATTCTCATTCTTATTCTATGAAGTGATCTCCAAAACAGTATGAAGATAGACAGGCATACAGATAGAGTAATGAGAACAGTACTAAATAACCACATTGACACATTTGTTTCGGTGTGAGCAAATTTTCTAGTTCTGTATGTCCACCCCCCGCCCCAAGTGCAATAGCACTTAGACTTATATACAATCCACAGTGCTTTTGGAAACTCTCCAAGTGGTTTACAAATTTCAACATGCTGCCCCCAACAATCTGAGTCCTCATTTTACCGAAGGATGGAAGGCCGAGTAACCTTGAGCTGGTCAGGATTGAACTCCTGGCTGGGGAAAGAGTTAGCCTGCAGTACTGTCTTCTATGGCTCCTATAGACAAGGATGGGGATATTCCTCTTTTGGAGATCTGTTCTTCAAGATTTTGGCTACTTTAGCAGCTATTGTTTCCAGGCAAGGGATGGAGTCGCAATAATCCTGCATGGGAGTTTGTGGCTATTACATGCTTGACTTCACAGATGACTGGTATAAATTGGGCTGTAGAGACAAATTAAGGGAAACTGTTGATTCATCTTGCTGCCCAGCAATATACCTTTCTGAGCTCTTGGATCTTGTCACAGGGTTAGTGTGGGAACTTCAATTTTCCTGCTCTTTAATTGATATCTGAAAAGATTGAGGAATTCATAGCTTTCTTAGTAATCACAGACATGTCCCTGTAGTAGCAACTACTCATATAGGTGGCTACAAGTTGATGTGGTCATTTCCTCTCAGTAAAGGGCATGTGATTTGGATATGGAGGACATTATCATAAGTTCTTTGCTATAGTTAGATCACTTCAATAGATCAATGGCATATTTGGCTTCTGCTAGAATGTTTAATTTCCAAGACTATGAGCTACCAAGAATACTGTGAATGAGGGTGGATATAAACTTTGTAGTAAAAATAGATTTAGTCTGACAAGATTCTGTCTATAGGGTGCAAGCAAATAAGCAACTGAATTTTGGCTGCATTGTTCTACGTTGTTCTTGACTTGCAGACTTATTGAATTTTGATTTCTTGTTGATTGCTGCTTTTAATACTTGCATGAATAGAAAGCTTGTTTATTTCTTTCCCAGGAGCTAGTAGCAAAGCATGACATTTTTCTTAAGCCATCAGTTTGAAGAAAAAGTAGTCAAGAAGTCTGTGAACAGGTATTTTCTGAGACTGCATCAATAAGTTGTAAAGGAAAGGGGCATGGGATAGAAGACTGGATAGGTCCAGGGAATTGGCTGGTAAATTAAATGAGCAACATGCTGAAATTTGTGCATTTCAATGGCTAAATTGTTTTTAAAATCCAGACTGTTGAGATAATGTTCAAAAGTAGCTCAAACAGACACCTCCCTAATTCACTGGACTATAGGAAGCAGGGGAAAGTACAGCCAAATCAGATTCTGCTGTTACAGCCACTCTTAAAAGTAGTTTTAGCCTTCCTATGAAATTAACTACATGGCTGGATTACCTAGTGCTGTGATGGCGAACCTATCACACACGTGCCAAAGGTGGCGTGCGTAGCCATCTCTGCCGGCACGTGAGCCGTTTCCCTAGATCAGCTCCACTGTGCCTGTGCCACCCGCCGGCCAGCTGATTTTCAGCTGGCCCCACCCACGCCACCCTACCCCTCCCAGGAATCTCCATGCGGCCCATTTTGAATGCCAGATGAGTATAGGGCTTACGCAGAGGCTCTGGGAGGGCAAAAAACAGACCTAGTGGAAGTACCAGAAATCTGGAAATAGGCCGTTTCTGGCCTCTGGAGGGCCGAGGAAGGCCATTTTCGCCCTCTGAAGGCTCCAGGAAAGCCTCTAGAGCCTGGGAAGGATGAAAAATGGGCCTACTGGTAGTCCGGAAATGAGCTGTTTCAGGCCTCTGGAGGCTTCAGGGAGGCCTGTTAGGCCCAAAACAGGGTGCAGGGGGCACAAGCGCATGTGTGGGAGCCGGCGTGCATGTGGGGGGCATTGCATTATGGGTGTGGGCACACGCACACGTGAGCTATCACGCGTGCACCCACTTTTGGCACCCGAGAAAGAAAAGGTTAGCCATCACTGTCCTAGTGGGCCTGACATTAACAGACACAAGAATGCAAAGTCTTTGAAAAAAGGAGGGTGAATTACAAAGCACCTATTTTCAACTTGTTACAGCACTGGTATATTAAGACAAGGAATTATTAAATCATTGTTAAAGCAAAGCTGCCCCGATTTCTCACATGCACACAGAACAGCTTCCAAAGCAATTGCATGAGCCTTGTAAAAGACATGGGTGCTTTAATAATCCAAAAAGAGATGCTTCTTACATTCTCCTGTGCATTGCAAAATACCTCTTTCAAAGGCTTTGTATAGTTTAGATAAAAGTAATAATCCCACATTCTTTGGGATTAATCATTCTTTTTAAAAAGCCTACAATATATATTATTTTTGCAAGAGTTTTATAATTTTTGTTTCTATTTTTGTGTTCTCTTTTGACAGGAAGAAGGATTATAATTTTCCTGCCTATCCAGTTTTTAATATTTGCATTAATCATTGCCAAGAAAATACAGCAGTTAGAAAATTAGAATATTTTAACTGGCAATATATAGTTTATGACAGTTATGCAAAGTATTGTTTTAGGAATAGTTCTCAATTATTGAATCAGGTTAATAAAACCTTTTTATGACTAATAATAAACAGAATACATTTCACTAAGACTCAATTTTTCACAGAATTGGGATAGCCCTGCTTTTGCACTTTTCTATCCTACTTCTTTCCTTCTTATACAAAATAGATTGTATTTGTTTTTTTAGAAATCTTATTTTTTTAAATAATAATTAAATTTTAATTTAGAATAACATATAAATAACAATTCATAAATTGTCAAAAGGTTCTTTATGATATCATGCTTCATTTGGTCAGTGGACAGACAGAGTAAAGAATATATCTGTATTTCACCTTCTTGTTGTTTTCTATTGGCAATTTTGAAGCCCTTTGACCAGGACTGGATTACAGAACAAGCTAATAGTGCCTGTTTTAATTAGTGTTTTCCATAATATAATATTTGCATAATTTACTACATTTTCCCTAAAACTGTAGAGTAATCTAGGCCTATGAATCTTCATTAAATAAAATAATGAAGAGAATGATAATGAAGATAATGATATTGAAAAATATACATTTGAAAAGTATTAAGAGATGATTTGTATATGTTAAGCTTTGCTATATATATACTATGCTTTAACTAATGTTTGGCAAAGTCTATCACACAAATTTAAGTGATTAATGGGTAGTCTGAGAACCTCTGCTGTGAATCATTATTCTACAGAAACAGAAACAGCATTTTGTTAAGGGTTGAATGGGTGCCTCATCCATTACCCACAATGCCAATGAAGTACTGCCATTCTGAAATGATGAAGGGAATTTAAAGGACAGCTCACAGACCCAGCTGTATGAATATCGTACATACCCCACACTTAAAAACAACAACCATGTTTAAAAATAGAGTTCTTAAGGAAGGTAGTAATGGCATTCTGTCTCTGGCAGCTGCCCCAGAATAATTCCTATTGATGCCAAATTGGGCTAAAAAACCTGTCCCATACACCTTCATGTTATGTGCAAATAGGACTCAAAGATACAGCTTAAGGATGTCACATACAGAAAGGCCAAGACCTGTTATTTATTGTCCCAAAGTGTAGCACTTGGAATCATGGGGCTTATATTACAGGGAGGCAAATTCCAGTTGAGTCATGGAAAAGTTCATTACAATAAATAAGAACAGCTCAACATTAGAATCACTTGGAAGAGGCTGAACAGTCGTCTGTCACAAGACTATAGTTTGTATTCCAGTTGAGCAGAGAGTTGGACCAAGTGGCTTAAGTAGGCCATTTCAAATCGATGATGTTTTGGATTCTTTAAAACATGCCAAACATTTAAATAAGCACTTTCTGAAATATATGAATAGATTTAAGCTAGAAGAAAGAATGGTTTATGGTTATGATTTATGTCTATGTCTATTGCCTGTAAACCAACATATTAACTGATTGTCTTAAAAACGATTTCTAATCAAGGCAAGATGCTATCTCGTTGGAAGCCTTTCTTTAATTGTTACATATTTGAAGCAATGTCTTTAGATGGTGAATTAAAATCTTAGCTGTTGTTACTATATTGCATATTACTTAGAAACATTTCGGTCAAATAGAATCTCAGCCAATATTCCAGCAAAATAGACCAAAGTTTGAACTAAAATGGATAACAAGCCTGACGTGTGTGTGTGTGTGTGTGTGTGTGTGTGTGTGTGTGTATGTGTGTGTAATAGTGAGCCTAAACAAGTTCAGCAAAACTTATTAGGTTAGAAGCTAACATTCAAGAAACCCATTATTAATTTAATTAACTATATTTCAGAGGCAAGATATATATTCCCAATGTAACTGTGGGATAAAACGTTGGTGGTTCTTTATGCCTTTGCAAAAAGTTTTCTAGGTAAGAAAAAAATGAAAATATTTTTTCTTTCTCATTTTTCTTATGATCCTCACCTAAAGCAGTAGACACAAGCAGAGAGAATTTGAATATTGAAAAGAGGAAGGTATTTGAATCTGCTATATCTGTATCTTAAGTAACAGCTCTGATGCCACTGACATTGGCAATCTATAACCTAAGATCTGCAAACTAGAGGTGCCCTGAAAGTAACCTCCAGTCCAAGAAATTATGTTCCATCAGAAATGATTTCTGCTCTTTGACACTTTTTCACCGGTATTTGGAATATTATAGCAATAGCAATAGCACTTAGACTAACATACCACTTCACAGTGCTTTATAGCCATCTCTAAATGGTTTACAGAGTCAGCATATTGCTCCCAACAATCTGGGTCCTCATTTTACCAACCTCATTTTACTGACCTCGGAAGGAAAGAAAGCTGAGTCAACCTTGAGCCTGGTGAGATTTGAATTGCCAAATTGCAGGCAGACGACAGGCAGTAGAAGTAGCCTGCAGTACTGCATTCTAACCACTGTGCCACCATGGCTCAATAGGCTTGAAACGTGCCATCCATATAGATTTCAAGCCAAAGGACAATGCATGAGACTAAATTGTGGGTACAGCTTTGTCAGGCTAAAATGATATTAAAAGGGAAAAAGGATGTGGACTGGAATTCTAGAATATTAATTGAGTTTTGCTTTGCATATTTGTAATTTTTAGGAATAATGTTGCATTATTTTTGCCACATTTACAATTGTACTGTACTGAATTGTACTGTAAACTGCCCAGAGTCACTTTGGATAGCGAGATGGATGGCATATACATTTAATAACATAAATAAAAAATAAAAATAATAGAAATGGCATTACCTGTAATAAATACGAAGAGTCTGCAGTTCTTCTTCTAGACTTTTATATTGCTGAATAGCAGCTTCTCTCTCTTGTTGCATAGCAAGCAATTTTTCCTATGAAACAGCAGAAATAGAAAAAAGGTGTTCCATTTTAAACAATGGAAAAAAGTACCATTTTAGAACACTATGTTTCATTTCAGCAGCACAGAGAATAGAAAATCTTACGGAGGTTTTCTGAGAGATAAATGTAACTGTAGTATAATGGAATCATAGGTGACTGTGCCTTGGAGTCAAGTCTAAGAAGGTATGTTATACTTTAGTGTCCCGAATTCAGTAGTAATCAACCATGTACCTCTAAAGAACCTGTAAATAGGATATGACATAACAGATCTTTCTCACTGGTTCTGTTCAACAATCTAGATCAGGGATGTCAAACTTGATTTCATTGAGGACCACATCAGCGTTGGGTTTGACCTTGGGGGGCCAGGGTGGGTATGGCCAGTTCGACACCACTCATATCTGGGCACCTGTGGTGACCTGAGCACTCTTCCAGCAAAAACAGGCTCCTGAGCTTTGTTTTTTGCTGTGATGCCTCCTGCAACCTTCTGCCAGCAAAAACGGAGTTCACACAGCCCTCCTGAGCTGTTTTCACTGGCAGAGGCACTGCGGGTCGGTCCTTCTCTGATCTAGAGGCTGTGCATAGTCAATGTCTTTTATATATATTGCTACTAGACATTCAGAAACTCTATCTATTTCAGAATAGTTTGTTTCAATTATTCTTTTTAATATAACTTAAGAAGAATTTGAAAATACATAATCAGTCACAAGAAGTGAGTATAGTATAGTATAGTAATTAAGATATTGGACCACACCACATTAAAGGCGCTGGG
>JAOYMU010000001.1:114092873-114109662 GCA_025802295.1 Psammodynastes pulverulentus | reverse complement strand
GGTGTGTGTGTGTGTGTGTGTGTGTGTGTGTGTGTGTAACTCCAAAAACTGGTCAAGTAGCTCTGGGGAGGTCAGTCGTAAATTAGAACACTTGCTAAGCAACCGGCCATTAAAGTGAGGACCGCTTGTATTGGTCACCTGCCACGCCCACCCCCTTGTCACATGGCCACCTGGCCACCTAGTCACATGGCCACTGAACACACCCACTCAGTCAAATGGCCACCTGGCCAAATCCACCCCAGTCACATGACCATTAAGCCACACCCACAAATTAGGCCATGCCCACAGAACCAGTTGTTATGAAATTTAGATCCCACCACTGGATAGGGTACCATGACATGTTAAAATGCCTTTGACTCCTACATTTTTATCTTATCTAGAACAGGGGCCTCAACTCCTGGGCCAGAGATCAGTACCAGTGCACAGCCAACTGGGAACCGGTTCACACAAGTGGCAGCAATCACAATAAGTTCATTTGAGCATGCACAGGAGCTAGGCTGCAAATGTAAAACCATCTCCCCACTCCTATACTGCTGCCCGTCCATGGAAGCAGAAAGTTGAGGACCACTGATCTAGGAGAAAGAGGTATTGTTCTTTTCATGAAGATTCCAGAATTAGTACATTTTAATTTATGCAGATTAAAAAACATTCCTAAGAGATGTCTCACAGATCAATACTTTAAAAGAATATTCTAATGTCTCACAGATCAATACCTTAAAAGACTATTCTAATAAAAGTATATAGAAAAGATTCAACTATGTGAAACATATTGTTTGTTTCTACATTATTTCCTATGCTGGAATTCAGTGGAAAGAAATATATCAGCACAGATTTTTAATGCAGAAAATAAAGATGAAAAGATGTGATATTTTTAAATTTATTCTAGCATAATTTTAAAATTAATTTCTTTGTCAGATAGAAGCTGTGACTCTTTAGGGAAGTATTGTACAATTTGAATGTCATTAATTGAAGGTCTGTGAAGTCCCAATTAAGAAAATATATTACCAAAAAGGAAGCCAGCTTTTCAGAGGTATAGTCCATTTGCAAAGCACAAAGAATTTAGTGTTGGCATTAATGGTTTCCAGAGAAACTTAGGAGATCTATAGATGCTCTATAGTCAAGCTTTCTACACAAAGGATTGTCATGCAAGAAACCCCATTATTAACTAAAGTGCTTTGTCCTTATTTCTTACAAGAATGGGAGAAGCTACACATATTGAAAAAACTGAAAATGTTGTAAAAGTAGTTTTAAAATATGGAACAATGATTTCCTATTTTTTTGAATACGTACTGACTGCTGTTTCCCATGAAACATTTATTATATAATTATTTTTTAAATGTGTATATGGAAATTAACTGAGATGAGGAGATAGTAAAACACCAGAATTGTTACAACTACTAATTTTAGACATTGCATAAAAATAACGCGCATCAGGTTATATATATATTTAACCACTAGACCAGTTGCTAAATGGAAATAGATAACAGCCAAAATTCTAGCATAGGTTTTGTTGGAAGAAAAATCCATTCCGGTTGCAAGCCGGGAGAAAGCGCTGGAAATAAAATGGAGCTGGCTATCAGGAAAGAAGGTCTTTGTTTATTCGGCTTTCCAGAAATTTGAGTGACAGCAGCATGTTTCTGGGGTGGCTGACAAAATGGGGTTGAGATAGATGAGCTTTTTTACATTCTTTGGGGCTTTCTGATTGAGATGCCTGTTTGTTTTTAAATATATTCTGACCTGTGCTTGAGTGTGCCCTTTTAATATTCTAATTATCGTTGCCTGATTCCAGTTGTGGCTGCAAGGTCATGCCCTGTCCTTGGAGCTTGGTGGATAATGTATATTTTAATCCTATCAATTCCAGCCTTCTGTGGAAGCTGTGGCTGAAAGCGTTTTGTTTATGAATAGGGAGGCCTGGCTATCTAAATGGGTACAAAATATCCATCTCTAAAGACATCATATTTCTGCTTGAGGCTGTTTTCCTATGGCAGGAAAACTGGGCTGCTTTCTGCCTTTGTTAAGATTTTTTTTTCATTTCTGCTTTGGGGAAATATAATATTCTGCCTCTTTTAATATTCTCCAAAATATTTTATTCTCTTGGGGGAGGTGTTTCCCCAGTTTGATATGAAATAAAGACCACTCTAAATTCCAAAATAGTTACAAATAAAGTACAAGTATATACTGTATTTTTTGGAGTATAAGACACTTTTTTCACCCCAAAATGTGGGGGGAAATGAAATGTTTGTGTATCTTATACAGCAAATGTTGCCAAAGCCTCGCCCACCCAGCGGCCCCCACCCAGCGGCCCCCACCCTTTGGCCTCTGCCTCCCAGCCTGCTCAGCTTAACAAAAGCAGCCGATTGTTGGTTGGATCTGCCTCTTGACGATCAACTGTTTCAGGCTGCAGGGATCGCCATGGCCTATTGCTGCCTCCGTGTGCCCCATTTTCGGCCTCTGCATCCCGTTTTCGGCTTCCACGCGCCACATGTTCAGCCCATTCCAATCCCCGCCACCTGGATAACTTGATGTTATTCCTGAAAAGATTCTATCGTATGCAATCCTCCACTATCTTTAAAATAAACTGGGCAAATCAATCAGGTCCTCTGAGAAAAAGCTAAATTTACAGTTAAACACAAATGTGAAAAGCAAACCTTCAAGTATTTGGCAGTGAAATTACATAGCCTTTAAAGGCCATCTGCAGGAGATTCAGACACCAATGAACAGTCAAGGTTTAAAATTAATATAAGACCTCTGAGGAACTAATCAACTCCATCAATATCAAGGGAGCTCCATTTTGTGTTGCTTGAAGTTTTCAATTTTTCAAAGGCAGCTGAACGTACAGTATAACTTTTTATAATAAATTGCTCTGGCTGGGAACAGTATAATAATATTATGAATTACTAGAAAAAACTGATTAGAGCCAGAGCATTTTGATTCTTTCTCCCTTTAGCACTATAATCTTCCTATTTTATCCTGGCCCTCAATATTTATTTATAATACAGAATATAGTTAGATACAGATGATTAGATACAGGTATAAAGTAGGCTTGGGAATTGGTGTATGTATGTGTAAGAAATTGTTCACTCTAAATCAGACCTGGACATTTTATGGACCCCAGGTCACATCCATCCATCCCTTTGGCTGTCCCTATCCAACCCATGTGAGATCAATCAGAAATTAGAAATCCAATATAAATAAATGTATGCCATGCATGCAATACAACTGTATTGCTTTTATTTTGGAGGCAACTGCTATTTAAAAAAAAATTACATATGTGCATGAATGTGGGCCTATACACACAGCCCTACTGGTTTGGTCCTTCACAACAATCCTAGTTTTCTTATGTGGTCTTTTAGGAAAATTAATTGACCACCCCAGCTCTAAATATAGTGGCACCAGCTTCCTATTACAAATTCCTTTATTGATGAGTTTCGGTGATACAATTCTTCCATAGTTCTAACAGGCAAATCTTGATTCCTAAGATTCAGCAGTTAAAATTCTGCTCATATGCTGAGCCATTTAAAGTTTGAACCTAAAGTTGCTTTTAGACTTGTAAACCAAACATACAAAACACAAAAATGTTAACCAACCCAAACGATTTTCTGTAATTATACTGTACCATTACTAAATAACCTGAAATATTGGGGGAAGCATGCCTGACTTAAAGCAGGTGGGTTGTTCCACGAGGCCAATAATTAACTGTCCCTGATAATTTTCAGTGTACTGTGAAGTGCCATTGAAAGGTAGACTGGGAGGAAATGTTTGTAGCAGACACTCCCACTCAACAAGAGATTACCAGCAAGATTCTTTAGAGAGGTATCACACCTGATACCCTTTTAGGATAAAGGTCAGGAGACATAAGTTCTGACCCTCTTTTAGTTTACAGTATACACTTACTGATCTGGCAATACTTCAGAAGAATAGTTCCCAGATTACAGCAACAGAAGGGAGAAAAGAATTGAGGTAAATGGATTGAGGTATAACAATAAAGAAGGGAGGGGGAATCCTAAACTTGCCATAATCTTCTTAACATAGAGCAAAGGAGTGAAGCATTGAGTGAAACAGAAAGAGCAAGAAATTTTCCAATCTAGGAGATAGGCACATGCTATTAGTAAGAGAAGTCTAGATCATATGAAAGAGATCTACTTCCCTTGTTTCTACCACTGCAGAATAAATATGCTGAACCTAGGGAATATACAGAAAATTAGATATTAGAAAACCAGGCAAATTAGGATGCTTCTCTTATATTTTTCAAGAAGAATTTGATTTAATTCATTTTTGTGAGAGTATTACTTTCAGTTTGAATTGGTAGAACTTAAGATACAAATTCTTCTTCTTCTAATTTTGTCTGGGCAGCTAAGAGCAATTCAAGGACAAAATAAAGTGGAATCTATCAGACAACAATTTCTGAATAATCTATATGTGAAAATATAGGCATCTGAAAAGATCATTTCAGCACCGGTTTGACTTAAGAGGTTTTAGAATTTGGAATTATAGCTTTCTATGGCCTGACAAAAATGCTACACATGCAGCTATTTTCTTATGTATACATATAAATATATTACCAGTATAGGATCCTTATTTTAGTTTAAAAGTTAGATAAAATAAATAGTCTGGGTGGAGATCTTTACAAGTTCAGTTCAGACACACAAGCAGTAACCACTACAAAGAATTTTTCCATCTTCCACAAAGCTAAGACATAAACATGTCACCCACTGTTTTTAAGGGAAGAATGACATTACGTTTACATTTCTCTCAACCTTACAGTATACAAAAGATATATGTTTTTTTTCAGTATTCAAAACTAGGAATAATCTTCACCCTGCATAATAAATATGTAATATATACCTTAATTATCTAATAGCAATCACTGTGAAAGTAATAATTTTCAAGCAATATAACACTGGGAAAAGGAGATGATGCTATAAAAAGACAAAAACATTACTATAAATGAAATATCAAGTAATGGTATATTTATTGCTATATATATAAATAGGCAGAAACAGAGCAAATATATGATGAACTATATTGGGTAAATTAGGGCAACATTTATTTACGGATAACAGATTCTGTAAAAGTATCAATGAGAAATCATTTTATTCTTCAGGGTAAATTTACCTACATCTATGATTCCTGTATCCATATCTGTATAAGCATGTGGCAGTTTTTCCTCATTACAGAGGAGTTATGTATCATCTTCATAGCTTCCATAACCCTGTCAGTGTATCATCATAAAAATAGATCAGGGTGCCTTTATATACTTTTTACTTCAGTCAAATACACCTATTAGAAACATTAAAAGTATTGCCCTGATTCACGGCCAGCTTTAGGCATTGGTATAGGGCAGGGGTCAGTAACCTGCAGCTCTGGAGCCGCATGTGGCTCTTTCATCCCTCTGCTGTGGCTCCCTGCCTCTTGCAATATGCATCACAACTGCCAATGTGGGACACCCACCAGCACATGATTTATTGAGTTTTTCGACCCCCGGTAGGCCAACCGTGGATAAATCCAAGAAAAGAAAAGAAGAAAACAGAAACTTCAATTCAACTATATATGCTAGTTTTTTGGCTGCTCAGGAAATAGTCAGGCATGGGAAGGGTTTTGTGGCTCCCAGTGTTTTCTTTTCTGTGGGAAACAGGTCCAAATAGCTCTTTGGGTGTTTAAGATTGCCAACCCCTGGTATAGGGCTTCAAAACTGAATGGGAGCCAACTCCCCACCCTTCTGAATCATTCTAAAAATGCAAATCTTTGTATCAATGAGAAGTGGCAGCATTAATCAATGTTGCCTAGAGTGTTATATGCCCCTTAGATGGCACTGCCCTTGTTAGCAAAAGTACAACATAGGCAAAAAATACAAATCATTTCAAATATGCAACTTTCTTGCCCAAACTCAAGAGAACCAGCAAAGCTTGCACTTAAGAAAGCAGGTGGGAGCAAAGTATATATCATGCAAGCATATATATCTTTTTGCCTTGCTGTAGAACCATGTATTTAAACAAGTTATCTTTTGCCTCTTCTCTGTAAAGTTATTCTTCTTCCATGGCCTGACACAGTTATACATCCATATAGGCCTCCTACAGTATTCCCTGATATTCCCCGATATTCCCCCATCTGACCCTTCTCAGCTTTCCCTTTCTGTTTCCTTGTACTGTTTCCCCTTCTCTCCTATGCCTTTTTAAAAACCAGTTAAAATCATTGCAGATTTTTTTTTAATGTTAAAAATACTACAAATTTAAGGTAACATAATTCATACACTAGTCAAATATAAGCAATAAGATAATAATAAAAAGTACAAAAGGAATTCTGGCCCACCCATTTGGGTGGTTGTGCAGACATCAACATAATCCTCATACTGATTACAAAGTGACTGTTATACATTTCTGTCCTAGAGCTGAATGAGTTAGAATGGAGACAATGAAAGGGATATAGTATTCTATCAATCTAAATGCTGTAAAAAAAAAAAAAGACTTGCAATTTTGCTTTTCTGTACACCTAAGAGGTCACAGTGTAGGACAAAGAAGAAACTTCAATAGAAACTGATTTCTTTATAGAGATTATATAGATTAAAATACCAAGTTCCAAAATAATGTTACTTGGAACATACCCTGACCAAAATACTTTAATCTTACATAAGAAAAAAATCAGGAAGGCCTCTAGAAGTGGTCATAGTTATGGGAACCCCCTCACCTACGTTTCCATCTATTGGGTACAAGTATGTCCTGGTCATGATGAAGTTATAACATTTTTATAATTCTGCCTTAGAGCAGCTAGTGATGTAATGTTTTTCTATTGTGAACCACCAGGGTCTGTTGGAGTTGGGTGGCATCCAAACTGAATAAATAAATAAAAAGAGGCATGACATAATGTTATATAGAGCTCAAAATGTAGTGTGAGATAGAACACCACTGAGCTAATTAGAAACAGTGACCACAATGCTATTGAGTTTAATTTATAGTAAACAAAAATTGTCAGGATTTAAAAAAAAATATATTTCCAATGAGACAATTTCTATAAATTCAAGAGTTAAAAAGTAAATTAAGCTGGAAAGTTCAGAGAACTAAAATTGTAAAGGCTACTCAACAATGAATCAAAACACCAAAATTGAAAATCAGCAAGAATGCATACTATGATCATGAAAGTTAACATTAAATCTATGGTTAATGGTCCTTTTCAAAGATACAATTACAGTGTGGAAGGCTCCCTTCAGGAAATGGGAATGCTGTCCCAAAAAGAAGAATGTAAAATTTTATCCATCTGGCATGCAAAAAGAGATTTTGAGATTTGAGCTTATTATGTTCAATGACACAAAAAACCAAAATGAAAAACAATTGTTTAAAAACAATACATGCTGGGAGCTGGGTAAGGAGGCTATAAGTCATTCTATAGCAATAGCCCTTAGACTTATAAACTGCTTCACAGCCCTCTCTAAGCAGTTTACAGAGTCAGCATATTGTCCCCAACAATCTGGGTCCCCATTTTACTGACCTCGGAAAAATGGAAGGCTGACTCAACCTTGAGTCGTTCAGAATCGAACTCCTGGAATAAGTAGTGAGTTAGCCCACAGTACTGCATTCTAACCACTGTGCTATCACAGCTCTGAGGATGATGATGATGATGATGATGATGATGATGATGATGATGATGATGATGATGATAAGGTTAAAGGACATGAAAAAATTTCAGAAGAGTCTAAATTTTCACTACAGCAAAAGTTGCAGGGCCATATCAGATTTATTATATCCTTCAGAGTTCAAAATCAGTTTGGGGATGAATAGGATGGGATACATGCTAGTATACATTCATGTCCTTGGGGCTTCCCATAGGCATCAGTTTAGCCAACGTGAAGCCAAATGCAAATACAGACATTATTTAGTTTGATGTAGCATAGCTTATTTGGCCACGTTAAAAGCAACATGTCAGAACATTATGGAATTAAAATGCTCCAAGACTACCTATATTTCTATCTAGGTTACTTTCTACTTAATGAGCTAGTCATGAATCAGATCTTGCTTGTATCTGATCATACCAAATGGACCTATAGTACTGTAGATCCCAAGGTATCTGTGTGCTGTTTTCATATAAATATTGAATTTGAGTTGGAAAGCAAAGGCTATATTGTGGCTTGCAAGATTAGAAGGACTGTATGCATTACTCACACAATGAAAGAGTATTTGTATGGGATACATATTATATTAAATTGTTTGAACAGTAATTTTGAAGTGAGATGATGCCTGTGATAACTAAAAGAATTTTATAGTGTTAACTATATTATGGAACAATTTAATGAGAGATGTTTTACTGAATATGGTATTTTAGTAAAGCTAAAGGGCAGTATTGTTTACCTAGAATTGCAGTGCTGGAAAGAATCTCAAGGATTATCCAGTACAGCTCACCTGCACTAAAACAGAAATCATTATACCTCAAAAATCCCCAGCCATTGCTTATCTGTGGCCTTCTTTAAAATGTCCATTGACAAGTTTCTATGACTTAATCTTTCTGTTAGAAACCTTTGTTTAATGTTTCATTTAAATTACTTAGTCAAAACTCTGCTGTCTTTCACTCTACTCTCACTGCAATAAATAACTATTGCTTTCCATCTTCTTTATAGCAGTGTTTGAAAACTGCTTTGTTCCCATAATCTCTTTTCTTCTAGACATCGAGAATGGAGCCTTCATAAAAGTATCCGTAATTCAGTCTGATTTCCAGACTGAAAACAGAGACGAAGGTGGATAGATGTAGTTTCTCTTTGATTCTGGGCTTATTTGGAAGAAAGAAGAGTCTACTGTGCAATTTTTCCACCTTGATTCCACCTGTTGCTTTTATAGCCATCATTATAATGGTAATGTTATACCAGAAACAGGGTGGTGATACAGTACTAGAGAACTGAGATAGGGGCTTCTGATATAAACTCAACAGGATTATGATTAAAGTGATATTTGAACCAGAAATAACTTTTAATTTTTATTAGTTATGATGTCATGTTAGTTTCAGGAAGAAAATAAATAAAACTTCAGCTTTAAAGAAAATTAATAAAACTTCAGCTTTAAAGAAAATTAGTGCCCCTTTAAACATGACAGTTTTTAGTCATGGAATCTGTTATGCATTTGTAATGGAAATTAACAATAATAAACTCATATATATTATAATTGCCTTGAAAATTATATTCTGTATTAGACTTTTTATATATTACGCAGGGGTTCCCAACCTTTTCTTTACCCACATCCCTAGAATGCTCCTGATATATTCTCGCACCTCTTAAAAAAGTAAATAATTATATGCATATAATTATACATGTACGCTATAATTTTGAAACTTCTAAACCCAAGTTTTCACACTTCCTGGAATATTGTCTCGTGCCCCAGGTTGGTTGGGAACTTCTGTGCCTTCTAATAATTATAATAATAATTAAAGTTATCTTTTGACACAACTCTGATTAGAAGGCACTTATCCCAGTTTTGTACATTTGGGAGCTGAAAATGAGAAGGAATTCCATCCAAGTGAGTGAAAAAGTTGTGTTGCAACAGCTTACTTGATTTTGGGTCTTAGCTATGAAGAAAGGGAAGTGTGTATTTCCCATGCTGATCTCAGAAAGGAAGGCTTTCATATATCTTAGTCAGAAAGCCACAAAAGTAGAAAAGCTTGTTTTTGTTGGATATTCACGCATTCACATAGATATTTGTTTTTTTCTGGCGAATATGATGTACAAGGAAAGTTATACCAACAGCTTTTACTATCTAGTTCCAGCTTCTTGCAACAGAAGCTGTCTTGATTTTTTTGAACGGAAAAGGTGGCACTTTATATTGATGCTATTGTAGCATCGAAGTTGACATGGAATAGATAAAAAAACACATAAAAGCATTAAAATGGAAAAAGAAAACTCCAAGGTTGGGATATAGGCAAAAGTTATAGTCCCAGAGACAAATGTTGCCACTTTATAGATAGTGCCTAGCATATGCAGATGATGCTATATTGGGTGCTGAAAACTTGAATGATTTGCACCTAATTTTCTGTTGATTGTATGATGCAATAAGGAGTATGAATTTGAAAATAAATGTACAAAAGACCAAAATTGTTGGATTGCCCACTGAGCAATCAGACTGCAAATGAAAAACAAATACAAATAGAGTAATTTACATAGTTAAAGAAAATGAGTAGAGAAATGCTAAAATGTACAAATGTTTCAAAATATAGTAGGTAGCCTGTGGTCTACAACGAAGAATGTTATCAAAATAAAATGAAAATGGCTTTATAAGATACCATTTTTCTTCCTACTTTGCTGTATGGGAATATCAAGAGAAATATAACTGTTAAATGCAGTGGAAATGGTGATACTTAATTATGTGCAGCTGAGGAAGAGATGGGTCAAAAATGTATTTTTTTCTGAATGAATACAAAAATTAGTGACTTCTATTAAAGAAGTAGGCTGAGATGGTTTGGTTTTCATAAAGGTAATGAATCAGCACGGCATGGCAAGGGGTATTAAGGGTTAAAAATGTAAATTGGGGGGTTGAAGTTGATTAGATACGAAAGAATGAAAGGTAATGGATGAGATGTGGATGAAATGGACACAAGAAAGGTGTACAAGCATAGGAAAAGAGGTGGTATTCAGCAGGTTCTGACCAGTTCTGGAGAACCAGTACAGAAATTTTGAGTAGTTTGTAGAACCGGCAAATACCACCTCTGACTGGCTCCGCCCCCATCTATTCTCTGCCTCCTGAGCCCCAGCTGATCAGCTGGGTCTTCTTTTGTTGCCCTGCACAGCAGAACGGAGCTGGGAAGCAGGTTAGTGGGGTGGGGAGGGAATGGGATTTTGCAGTAACCTTCCCCCAGGAATAGGGAGGGAATGAAGATTTTACAGTATCCTTCCCCTGGAGTGGGGTGGGAATGGAGATTTTGCAGTATCCTTCCCCTGCCCCACTCACCAAGCCAAGCCCACCGAGCCATGCCCACAGAACTGGTAGTAAAAACATTTGAATCCCACCACTGCATAGGAAGATATAGAAAGATATATGTCTAGGGATATTCTCGGTCAACCAGATCATGGTTATCCCAAAGCTGCTTTTTCAAAAGGCAACTAGATTGTTTTCTTTTTTTTTACTTGAATATGTTTCGTTTCTAATCCAAGAAGCTTCGTCAGTGAAATGACAAGCAAAATGTCTTCAAGTAATGACAAAGAAAGTCCAGTTGCCTTTTGAAAAAGCAGCTTTGGTGTAAAAGATATAGCGAATGCTGTTGATGTAAATCAGATATATTTAGATTTATTTTCCCCTTCTCCCTCCCCCGCTTTTTTTGTCTGCTACTCTTCACTCTTTTTCTGCATTTTGTATAATTTATCCCAAAAGGGAATAGCATGATGAGTATGTACACATGTTTATAGGTTATCAAAAGGCACTTGTTCTTAAGGATTGTGTTTATTTAGTATAACTATTTTGTGCTGTATTGATTTTTCTAGCTTCTTGGAACTGGTAGTAGAAGGATAAAATATCTGATAAATACATCAGATGAAAAATATTGTGCTCCATTCTCTGGCTTAAATTGTAAAATTCTATCCCATTAAAATCAACATGCATTTTCCTGTAGAATTCAGAAGAAATATAGTAAAAGAGTTTGAGAGTATTTGCTAAAGGATCTTATGCTGTATATTTACAGTATATCCTTTTATAGTTTTTGTTGGGATCTTGAAAAAGATACCAATGAGCTAATTTCATTAAGAGCCATGGTGGTGCAGTGGTTAGAATACAGTATGGCAAGCTAAATCAGCTGATTGCTAAGGGTTCGATCCTAACTGCCTCAAGGTTGACTCATCCTTCCATCCTTCTAAGGTGGGTAAAATGAGGACCCAGATTGTTGGGGACAACATGCTGACTCTGTAAACCACTTAGAGAGGGCTGTAAAGCACTGTGGAGTGGTATATAAATCTAAGTGTTATTGCTATTAACTACAGGCCAAATTACCATTTATGAATTACAGGTAGTCCTCAACTTACAACAGTTCATTTAATGGCCGTTCAAAGTTAAAATGGCAGTAAAAAAAGTGAGTTATGACTTTTTCACACTTACAACCATTGCAGCATCTCTGTGGTCACGTGACTAATATTCAAATGCATGGCAACTAACTCATATTTAAGATGGTTGCAGTGCCCTAGGATCATGTGATCCCTTTTGAGACCTTCTGACAAGCAACTTCAATGGGAAAATGAGATTTACTTAACAACTATGTTACTAACTTAACTGCAATGGTTCATTTAACAGGGGCAAGAAAGGTAGAAAAATGGGACAAAATTCACTTAACAACAATCTCACTTAGCAACAGAAATTTTGAGGTCAATTGTGGCCATAAGTCAAAGATTACCTATACCACATGTGGTATGGAAATATGTAACTACAGTTAGACATTTTTATAGCTCTTTGCTGCTATCTAGTTGTCACCTGGATTTTTGCAGTGCAGATGTGATAATCTCAGTATAAACCTGCCTTTTAAACTTGAACTGCAAATTTTTGCCTACCTGCCAATTCTATTCTGTTGTTGGAGGCTTTGCCAATAATATTGCTTTTGTTTATTCAAAGTATTTCATCTGCAGTCACTGTGACTACCTTACAGTTTAGCACCTGAACACCTGCTGAAGCGAACCTGTCATGCCAGAAACGTTTTTAAAGTTAGGCAATCACCATTCAATGAATGGCAAGCACTTGGGTACTATTTCCTCCATAGCTTTCAACATAATCAACTTTGGGAACTGACTGTACAGTAGCATTTGCCAACTGACATGCTATTGAAGAAAGTTTAATCAAATAATTTTTGAATATCATAGAATGACACTAT
Organism: Psammodynastes pulverulentus; assembly: GCA_025802295.1. NCBI lineage: Eukaryota > Metazoa > Chordata > Lepidosauria > Squamata > Psammodynastidae > Psammodynastes > Psammodynastes pulverulentus. The sequence continues at coordinate 114,096,843 of JAOYMU010000001.1, read as the reverse complement.
TTTTGGTAAAAGAGAGAAGGAAAGAAATAAGAGAAAGAAAAAAAACAAAAAATACAATTTATCCAATTCAACTGCAATATTAGTAAATAGTATTTTAGTATGTTGATGAAAAAAACACTAACAATATGTATTATTAATTAACTTTCATTATATTCTATTAGCCGCTTCAGTTGCTGAAGGAAATGATTGATAATTTGAACAATATCCAAATATCTATTACCAAAGGTTTAAAGATATGTGCTTATTTTCCTTTCAATTTTTAATAAAACATTTCCTTATAAGCATCTAAGTGAAGTACAAAATAAGAAAAATGATTAAAATACAATACCCAGAAATAAAATTATAAAATAGAACATGCAAATTAGCAATCGTGGTTAAGACTTATATCCATATCCTGTTAAAAATAATTAAAAACGAATGCGGAATAAACATACTATGTCAGCCTTCCAAGTAACATGTCTCCTGAATAAAACTACAAAGAATCTATCTTTCTTTAAAATCTGTTCATTGGGAACATATCAAATTGGCCAGACTTGGTGTAATTCTGACTCTGGCTAGATTCCAGAATTACACCCAATAAAAAGCAAAAGTTTGAAATTCCCCCCCCGGAGTAACAATTTCCAATCAATTCTCAGTCCATCAGTCCGGTGACTCCAAACTCCACCATCCTCCAGCTGCAGGCATCTTCTTTGTTCTCACGGGAAAGAATGCCATAACAATCCCCCTTTATCTCTATAACCCCCCTCTCACCAGCTAAAGAGTGGCAATCCTGAAATAGCATTAAATTCTTTTGCAGAAAGCCTAAATCAGCTAAGAGGGGGAAAAAAGACAAAAGCTGGAATAAAATATGGCTACATATAGGTCATCTTCAGGGTTGACACACTAGAGAACTATAAGTCTGTAGAGATTCTCAGTCATACAGGACATGGTTGTCCCACATCACATGATGCAACCGTGACGATGTGAGTTTGACATCCCTGTTTTAGAGGGTCTTCAATGTGCTTTCCCCCTTCGCTAAACCAGGTGTGGGCATGGCCAGCATACGACGTTTTTGGCCTGCAGGAGTTTGATAGCCCTGCTCTAAAAGGATATTACCAGCTGTCTGCGAGAAATATAAATCCTTCCATTCCCCACTATCCTGCCAAAGTTGAAGAAGCTTCTTGGATGAGAAGCGAAATATCTTCAAAAGAAAAAACAAGAAAGTCCAGTTTCCTCCTGAAAAAGCACCTTTGGGACTAGAGATACAATAAATAAGCTGTTTAAGTAAATAAAAATATCCATCACAAATTATTCAAATAATTATTCCAGTTCACTTTTATCTAAGCTGAAATTTAAAATGGCTGACAAAATACTCCAATAATGTAATCTCTCATCTGGGCATTGAGCTGACCCAATAAGTGCCTGAAAAATAGTTCCACTTTGTGCATTTTCACTCTCACAGTCCTAGTTTAAATTACTAATCTGTCTGCCATACATTTCTTACTAGATCTATTCTCGTTGTAGAGATCTGGGTAGGTATAAGCTCCATAGCCTTTGTAGCCAAATTAGCTAAGAGACTTTCAGACTGGTCTGCAAAGCTCCAAGTGAAAGTAAAATTCATTTTGAAGAACATTACTAAAATAAAAGATGGCAACACATGGATGGTTAGTTTTCTTTCTTCCATGCATTACCCATCCTAAATTTCTAAAGTTTATGTAATACTTTGGTTTCCCAATTCCAGTACAATGTAAGCTAAACTTTACAACCAAAAAGTTTGGCTACAGTGCTGCCAATTCACCTTAATTTATATGACGATTTAATTTATATGAGGAATTTTATATTGAAACAATTAAATAGGTACAGTGAATTTCTTGGGACAGCCAGTGAAATTATTCACATGACTATTGTTGAGGATTTTTAATTTTATTTGGGAAAAGGATACAAATATATATAAGCCACATAAGTGGTCAGCAACTTCTACTCATTATCTGATACGGGTCACAAGTGCTGCTGATTCTGGTTATTGCACAAAACTCCACAAAATATTTTAATTTACTTGCTCTTGCAATTTAGCAAAGAAATGTTACAATAAGTAACACCAACAAAGATCTGAAAATCCTAAGCTCTGGATTACCATATTGTGTTCTCCTGCCATTCAGTGCATCGGACAAAGGCTGTGGTGTTCAAAGTAAAAGGAAGAAAGAAAAGAAGGAAACGAAAAAAGGGAAAAAGGAAAGTACAGAATACAAAGTCAATAATATTCCCCCTCTACTCGTTTCACAGATTGGATGTTAAAAGAGTTGTGGCAATTAAGCTTTTGTTAATTACCAGCTGTTGAAACAGATGTGTTGACTGTCCTTATTATCCCACAGCTGGGGCAGGAGAACAATTGATGCTCACTAAAATCAACAGCCAGCTGTTTTGCAGTAATTATCTCCTATTAATAATACAGGTGATAAATGTCATAATGCTTCCATCTTTGAGTTTCAGTAACTAAAATACAATTACTTTATAGGTTTTCAGTTTAAAAGTAAGATTCTCTCTTTCATTCTCTCCTCCACTTAAATATTTGTGCCAGCAGACTTTAAGTGGTTGTAGCAGCAATCCAACCTCAACATTATTTGTGGTTCAGTTTAGCTAAATAGGATAAGCATGGCTTCTGTAAAACAAGGCTGTTTTAGATATTATTGTGCTAGATTAAAAAAAAAAGTCTTAAATAGAAAATCAAGCTTCTTTCATGAAATAATACTGTAACAGGATTTAAGTAAATTGGTTATGAAATATGAATGATGAATTACATATTTTTGTCATATGTCCTGAACAAAGTGATGTCTGCTTAAAAGTTGAGAGGCAAAGATTATAATTCTAGAACATTTAATTTGGAAAAAAAATAGAAAAGATTGCAAAATAATTTTTCTTTTTTTATAAGCAGTCCAATAAAGGAACTTAAATCTTTCAACTAAATAGTCCATACTGAAATATATTATCTTATTGCAAACAAAGATTAAGCATTCATTTTCATGTCCTTTTTTAATGTCTCAGACAAATTACTATAAAAAACTTGTTCAGACAATTTTTAAGATTGATAATAATCATATATTTGTTAATTTAAAAAACACAATTAAGGGAATAAGAGGAAGAGTAAAAATCAGAAATCAGACAAATACAGAGTTTAAATGTATTTAATTGCTGTTTCAACATGAATTTTGAAGTCTTTTTTAAGATATAGTATAATATCATAAAACTATTTCTTTACAGTCATTGTTTTAAGAAAAAAGTATGCTAACGTGAATTTAACAATAAAATGTAATTTTATTGAATTTATCAATAAAGGCTCTATATAATTTATACAAAATAATTCTAGTTTATAAGCATAGATCCATTCAAATGGTTCTATAAGAGGTCAAAACATGTTGTTCTGCTCTAAAATAGGCTAAATTCAATTTAAAAAAAATTCACACTTCTGTATCTCTTGAACATAATATCATAATTATTGCAGGGTGCTAAAACAGAGAAACTTAGAAGTTGTAACGCAAACAATTGGATCAGTTAATTTACAGTACATCTGAACTCTACTTTTGCACATGAAACATAATTCATTTATTTATTTATTAACTTTACTGGCCGCTCATCTTACCACAGGACAACTCTGGAGCTGAGATACCAGTAGTTTGGGCAATAACCAGGATAATTCTGATCCTTAATTTATAAGCAAATGGATTTTAACAGTAGTTACTGCTTGAATAAATCTAGCTTAAACAAATATGAGTGGAAGGTTAAATATTTTAAATTCCCAGACTTCTGGCTATTAAAATAAAAACTCCCGAAGATGCAAGTATACAAACTATACCACTCAGACCTTTGAGATAGAGTGTATAGCATTGGTGGAATTCAACAAGTTCGCACCTATTTGTGAGAACCGGTTGTTAACTTTCTAAGCAGTTTGGAGAACCGGTTGTTGGAAGAAATCTCCTTTTGTTTTTTCCCACTT
>JAOYMU010000001.1:114028553-114039154 GCA_025802295.1 Psammodynastes pulverulentus | reverse complement strand
CCGCCCCGAGTCCTGTGTGGAGATGGGGCGGGCTATAAATACGAATATAAATATAAATAAATAAATAAATATAATACAGTTATTTCTGGTCAGCTAGAAATTCAGTGTTTTTCAATCTTAGGATATTTAAGATCTATGGACTTCCATCCCCAGAATTCCTTAGCCATTTGGGGCTAAGCTTAGCTGGCTGGAGGATTCTGGAAGTTGAAGTCTACACATCTTAAAGCTGCCAAAGTTGAAAAACACTGAATTAAATAATATTTACTTAGTAGCAGTTATACTGGAAGAAATAACTGGAGAGTAACCTAGGAAATAACTGAAAAGTAAATGTTAATTGTACATACTTGTACTTGTGCATGATTTACAACCTATACTATTTGAAATTACTAAATCCTTAATCCAATACCTAATGTGCCCAGTTACAAGAAAATAAAAAAGAAAAGGACATTGGTGATTAGCCCTTTTTTGTGATTGTTATATCTTATTCCAAATTTAGATTGCCTCACAAGACAAACGCAAAGGATGGGAATTCAGAGCAGTTTTTCCTGGCTTGTTCTATTTTATGGACTAGAGATGGGAGATTCCATGATTTAAAAACAATTGGGACCTTGGTATATTAAATAAATTTGCCAAAATTCTCATGTCCTAAGACAGGAGTTTGCAACCTTAAACACTCAAAGAGCCATTTGAACCCGTGTCCCACAGAAAAGAAAACACTGGGAGCCACAAAACCTGGGGTGGGCATGGCCAACTCAACATCATTCCCACCCAGTCACTTGACCCCAGCCATGCCTATCCAGATTTGTGGCTCCTGGTGTTTTCTATGGGAAGTGGGTCTCTCTCCCTCTCCGTCTCTCTCTCCTTCTTCTCTCTCTTTCATTTGTGTCTCTCTCTGTTTCCTCTCTCTCATTCCCTCCCTCTATCATTTTCTCATTTCTCTCTTTCTCTTTTCTCCTTCTCATTTGTTTTTCTCTCTTTTTCATCTCCCCCTCCCTCCCTCTTTCTTTCTTTCTTTCTTTCTTTTTCTTTCTTTCTTTTTCTTTTCTTTCTCTGTACCTTATCATTTGTTTCCTTCTCTTTTCCCTTTCATTTTCTACCTCCAGCTCTGTCATTTCTCTCTCTCCCTCCTTCTCCCTCTCTCTCCTCCTTCTCTCTCTCTCTCTCTCTCTCTCTCTCATTTGTTTCTCTCTTTCCTCTCTCTCATCCCCTCCCTCCATCATTTTCTCATCTCTTTCTGTTGTGTGCGCACAAGCGGGATACCCTTCTGGGCTGGGATCACAGTGGCAGTGGTGACGGTGACTCCTGCTGCCGCCGCTGTGCGCTCAGATGTGTAGCTGGCTGCACTGAGCAAGAGAGCTGGACCTCTTCCTTGCCTGCATCTGGTGGCGGTGATTGCTCCTCTTTGTTCCCCTCCTTCCTGAGCTGACATGAAGGGGACTGAGGCTGGTGCTGAGCTGCCCATGAAGGACACGGAATTGTAAAAAACAGCCAGTCATGGGCAGTGCGGAAAAAACGCTAGGGGCGCTTCAGCCACACGGCTCTGCGAGAGGCTTGCGCCTTCTTGGAGTGGAGAGCAGGTCACGTGACTGGGTTGGGCTAGTGTCTCAGGGTGGAGAGTAGGTTGCATGAGTAGGTTGGCAGGGAGCCACATGAGAGGGGTCAAAGAGCCACATGCAGCTCTGGAGCCACAGGTTGCCGACACCTGACATGCTTTCAAGGTAAAATCACTATTTGAACTGAGAATAGAATATAAGATTTAAACTTGTAGGGTGTTAAACCCGGGTCTTAGGGACCGCATATAAGATAGTTTTCTGATATTTGCTGGCCTTGATTTTGGGAAGAGTTAGATTCAAAAGGAGACAACAATTTCATGGTGCATTTGTTGAAAATTAAATTGATTTTGTTTAATTGATCTTGTTTTGTGACTTTGCTTTGCACCTGTACCTCCTGCCCAGCTTCTACTATATCTTCTAGTGCAGGGGTTCCCAATCTGTGCGCCGCGGCTCCCTGGGGAGCCGTGCTACCGTCGTAAGGGCGCTGCGCCATTTCTGAAATGCTAGTGCGCATGCGCAGTTACAAGTAAAAAATGAAAAAAAACCCGGATGTACCTATTAAGGGAGCCGCGGAAAAAATCCGAAATTTTTAAGGGAGCCGCGGAAAAAATCGGAAGCACTTAAGGGAGCCGCGAACCGGAAAAGATTGGGAACCCCTGTTTTAGACAACAGATAAGATTTCTAAGGTAAACCAGGATAATTAAGATATTATTCTATATTCTGAATTGTCCTATAATGTGAAATTTTAATTTTTTGTTATTGTATACTTCGCCAATATGCTGAAGCACTATTTTGCATTTTTTTAGAATAAAAAGACAGCATAAGGAATATTTTAAAAATGCACATTATATGTACCAATATATTCAGAAATTTTCCATTCTTCCCATGAGATTTTAGCTGCAATGGTTTCTTGCAGGTATTTTCAGTAGGTGAAAAATAAATGTATTGCCATAGCATGCAGATTGTCCTAAGAGTTTTGTGATTTTGGAGTTAGTATTCAAGATTAGGGACTGTTGAACTCTGTGTGACCCAGGATTTCTCCTCAGGTTAAGGACTGATCACAAGACTTTTAATGGCTTCACACAGATATCTTTCCTCCACAAGAGTCAATATGAAGGACTACGGAGCTACTTTTTATTTTCAGGCTATCCTAGTAAAGATAAAACATTCCTAATCTGAAAAATATTTTCAAGGGCAACCTGTACAGAGTTAATATGTAAACGAATTGAAACTGAACAAATAACATGTCCAATTTTGTCTCCGTTTCAAATAAACAGGGAAGAATGCAATATAAAGCTTATTTGAAATTAAATTATAGGAATCATAGATTCCTATAATTAAAAAAAAATGATGGGGAAATGGGTTCTGCTCAGAACAAATTAGGCTTTTTCTACAGGTTTAAGCTCCAATTCAAAAGAGTGCATGTGCCTCTATGGAAGAGTTGTTAGAATATACTGCAGTATTTATTTGCTTATCAATTTACATATTATCAATTTAAACATGTCATCATTAGCAAAATGCTGACAAACCTGGAAAATCATCTAGGTTCCAGATTGGGATCTTATGAAATAACGAAACGTTAGTAGTTTCCAGACACTATAACTATTTGATAAAACACTATTTTGACATTAATTAAATCACTAAAATATAGAATTGTTACAGAAAAAAATAAATGAAACAGAATGAAACAGTTTTAAAAGGACAAAACCAAATATTATAAACAGCAAATCATTTACATTTTAAAGTGACTCAGCAGATAAAGAAATGGGCATTAACACTGGTAGAAATACCAACACCTTTATTGCCTTGTATATATTTAGTTTCAGGCATTCAATTGATTCTACATTTCTGGTGCTATAAATGCATTGATTATACCCACTCTGTTTAGCAATACCTGTAAAAGTAAGTGAAAAGACTTTGCACTCTGATGTTTTCCTGTTTACTTAGATCCTCAGAGGGAAAATGAAAGAGAAGGCATGCAAATAAGAATGTATACATTTCCCTCCACTGTATTTACATTTCTGAGTTCTTTACTAAAACCAGTTGCCCTGCAAAACTAAACTTACTGCGTCTTTTAAAATAGACGTTTTAATAGACACGACTTGAAAGCCTATGTGCTACCACTTATCAACAGTAGTTAAAGACAAAAGTCATCTATGTACACCCCCATAAAAATATCCACAACTAAACTCAATATATTCTACCTGAATTGTATATAAACGAATAGCTCTTAAAAGGATTGTTTCTCAGTGGACATCTGGATTTGTTTTTCTTTTTTACTGATAGGAAAGGTAACACACAATTATTCAATACTAAAATACTAGTCTCAATTATTCCTACAGTTAAAAACAAAACAATAACAATAACCAATATAGCACATTCAATGACTATGGAGAGACAAGTCCCAGTTTGTGGAGGTGGGAGTGGGAGGAGAAACTATATAGGGCTATATTAGCAATCATTCCATACAATCAAACTGCCCTACTCAACCTGTGTGAATGTCTGTTATTCCACAAAGATATTCACATTTTCAGGATAACCTTATTTTCAAGATAAGCTTTCAGAAGAAAGAACTTTTCTCACCCCCTATACTAGTCTTTGAAAAGTGAATTTCTGTCCTACATACTGGTGTGTTAAGTTTTGCAACTTTAGAGAACAAATCTCTTCTCCCTAAAGTTTAACTCCATTAGTTAAACTCCAACTGATTTTAGTGAAATGAAACAGGACCTCTAGCTTATTAAAGGTCTTGGAACATGTCAAGACACATATAATGAAAGATTTAGGAAATGTATTTGCATAATACAACAATCCTACAACAAAAACAGGGCTGGGTGTATTCTGCACGTAGAAAAATGAATTTAGGATAGAATTATGTGGAACAAAATTATATATTACATACTTCAAAAATAGAATGTCATAGATATTTAGATTTACAAATACCAAGGTTGGGAACTATTGTGATCTTTTGGCTAAAGCCCAATATTGGCCTTATTTCAGTTTAATTGGAAGGGGATCTTAAATTCATCTTCTCCATGAGGTATTGGGAACCTGGATTTCTCTTTGTAGCAAAGGTTAATAAGAAATGTGTCTGCAAAAGTCAAACAGCATTAAATATCAAAAACTGATTATTATTCTGCGGCAGTTGTTCTGTCATTCATAATCTCTCCATGCTTCACCCTTCCACAGCTAATCTTTAATGGATGACATGCAAGAAGGAAAAATAAATGGCATCTAAAAAGAAATACCAAAGTGAGCTAAAAATATAGTTTTCTCTTCAGTGGAGGCAAAAGGTAAAAAAGAAATATTTGTGCTAAAAGAACTTTAGCACTATTTGTTTCTTGTTTCTGGCTAAACCAAGCATGAACTTATTATTTACTGCAATAAAATTGTTTCAATTTGATTGAAAAATATTTTGAAAACCAAATCATTTGTCCTGTTTCGTAGTTTTAATGCTTTAGTTGAAGGACTGAAAGAAAGAGTGGCATCGTGATGTTAGGCATTTTGAACAGGACAGTAAGGAAGCCTATTGAAGAACAGATGTGAATCTGCATCTCTGCCACAATAAACCTGAAAATTCTCTCTGTATTTAGACCAATACTACCTTACAGGAAGTATCTAAGACCTCAGATAGTGCAGCCACAATGGCCCAGCCTTCTAAATAACAATGTAAGATATTTAGGCAAATGCATAGGTATGTGTTTATTTAAATAAATGAAATATAACCACTGTATAGTTTTAAAATAATAAACTACTTCCATATTGCAGCTTTTGTACAGTTTTAAAAGTTTCTCAGAATTTCATCTCATGTAAAATAGTGATATTATTAATAAACACATATTTAGCTTAGAATCTATTTTTCTATATTTTGAATTTGAGATAGCTTTATTTAAGTTCTAAGCTCCATGCAGAAAATTCTCTGCTCTTCAAAATAAAAGACAAATTTATATTTGGTTCAGAATCTCTTCTATTTCTTATCATTTAAGATTATAGATTGATATTGTGTTGCATATGCTTATAATGATAATGATAACAATGGAAGGGTCTTAGCGAGATGAGACATTATTCCCACATACAGTGGTGGTGCTGGTGGTGGGGCGGAGTTTTAAAAGATAGTTGTTTATTATTCTGCAAATAGTAATTTCTGTTTCAAACAGTAGCAATTGTCAGATCCTTAAATCAGCCAATATCTTTTCTCAGTACAGCATGGCCAAGTGCCAAGGACTTTAATGAAACAACAAATATTAACTAACTGACTGGCAGTGTTTATCTGGAACACCCTGCCCTGTTATTGCAAGTGTGGGACAAGTTAAAAAGAGTTTTAAGGTGGTTTATAAGATTTACTGAAGTGATGTACAGTTATCTTATTGGGGAAGCCTGTTAAAATTAACTCTTGGCAAATCCTGGCCATTCGGAGCCCATGGGGCTTTTCAGATGTACACAGTTTGTGTCTATTTTCCCTATGTTACATCCAGTAAGAGCTGCCCAAAGGCCATAAAAGAAAATGGGATAAGCTCTGTATCATTGATCCTTCATAACTCTGTTCTTTCTAGATCCAGAGCTTGGGTGGAATCGGTGTCAAATTTTTGAGCCTTTTAAAAAAAAAATACAGGCAGAAAATCATACTGCTTGGCCAGTGTAAATGTCTACAGCATGCACGTTGCTGAAAGAATGAAACCCTGCATGTTACCCCCACTGCTAGCAAAGAGAAGAGATGTCAGAAGCAGGTGAGCAGGGAACAATAGAGATGGAACTAATGGCAAGCAAGCAGGAGCAGAGTAATGGAGCTGCTGAGAGACAAGAGGCTAGAGAAACAGGGAAAACCGAGAAAAATGGCATCGAGAAAAAACAGCTCCTAGGCAGACTAGGAGAGAATAGCAGTCAGGTTTCATAGGGCCAATACCAGGGTAAAAACATAAGTCACACAAGAGAGCTCAAAATGAGAAACTATGCAAAAGAAGGGAGACAACATTATGTCCAAATACTCATTATCTCAGAGAAGAATTTTCTAGCTCACTTTTGTTCCAGGGATAATTCTGAGCATGCTAGGCTTTCTTTGAGTTGGAGCAACCTTTCTAGCTATGTATCTGCAGGTGCTGTTTGGCTACAACCAGGATTATTACCGACCATTCCTGAGGCTGCCTTAGAAATACAAGGGACCATAACAAAATGGAAGGCATCGATAGTGCAACCAAATTAAAAGATCTTTGGTGAGGTCTGCAAACCATCACACTGCAATAGCAAACTTGCATTTTCACCCATGGTTCTTTCCCAATTGAGTTTAAATTAAGGAAAGATATGATATCCTGTACAAGAGGTTTGTTTAGAGCCAATGAAGGTTTAGCCTTTAACTCAGTCATTTAAAGTCTGTAAGGAAAAGGAAGAAAAGCTAGTGCTTGACAAAAAATAAAAAGGCAGTAATCAAAGTATAGCAATGGCCACTTAGAATTTCTTTTCATGTAGCTGATTCCAAAATATTTATACTAGTAATGATGAAGACTGCTTCACCCATTCATCTATTTTCAATTATCTGTTTTAGAAAATAACCATATAGTATCAATGCTGTTCCTGCCCCCTCTTTGCACTACTGCTGAAACATCTGAAAGGGTTTTTTTCTTCTTCATAAGCCTTTCAGATTTTTTTCTACTTGATTTTCCCATGTTTGTATTTTTATGGCTTGAATCCTCTTCTTCCATCCCAAGTAATAGTACGTTCACTTCCCACCTTAGATATATTGCTTTTTTCTTCAACCACAGTTAAGCTGGGAAAGTGGTTACCTCTAAAAATCCCACACTAAGAAGGAACAGCACCCTCTAGTGGCCAGAAAATGGAGATTGTTAAGAGAATTGGCTTGTCAACCAAGTCAGAGCAATACTGAAAGGAAGAAAGCAACAAAGATGCCCAACCCAAAAGTCTAACTTCACATAAAAGCATGAAATAATAATTTTCAGCCAGTTCTTTTAATAAGACACTGCTCTTCACTTATTCTGCCTTTAAGTCATTCTTGTCATTATTTCCTTGCAGATATGAAAAACACTGAGGACTACTTAAAGCTGCCAGATTACCGGCTGCTTGGATAATGTGTGAACAACTGTGTCCAAGTATCTCATCGTGTTCACTGCATTTCCTCTGAGCTTCGGATCTATGCCTATTTACTCTGTATGATAACTACAGATGGGCATCCATATTAGTGGGATGTTTTCCTATTGCTTTGCTGTTTTTATTTCTCCATCTGCTTCCTTATACTCTTTCCTTCTTCTAACCTCTTCTCAAACATCAGCATCCAACTAACAAAAGATATAAGCATATGCTCTGCAGAGCTGAGTACAGGCTAGAAATGTTAACTTTCTACTGCAGGCAAGCCATTTCTGAATTTCAGATGCAACCTGCTTCATCAGTTATGTTAGGTAAAAATCTAATTTCATTTCTTCATATCTCAGACGGCTTCTACAATAGTTTGCTTTCTTTCTCCTGACAATTTTATATTACCAATGTCTTTCCAGCATGGAAACTTTATTATTTTTTCCAAAGTCTATGTGCATTTTATTATAACCTTATCTTGTGATGTTGTCAGAGTCTTAAATGCAGTGTATCCTAACTTCTGTGCATATATCATCTAGCTGAAACTTGGTCTTTGAAAACAACAAGTGCAATGCAAACACAGAGAATTACAAACATCTAATATTTTCGCCATGTGTAAAGAACAATAATTAACAGAAAGTAAGAGAAAATCTCAATAATATTTGATAGATTTTTTTAAAAAAGAAAAATTAGATAACGTTTTTTGGTTCCAGATACTTATATTAAAATCACTTTTGAGATTTTTTGTGTGACAGAGAATGAATATAAAATTTCAGCAAAGAAACAAAACACATATGAAAAAGCAATTCCCGTTGGGCTGAGCAGTGGTCTAGATTTTATTTCCAAAACATGTTTTCTTTTTCTGAATTAGCACCTTTGATTGATGTTTTATTGTTGCTATGAATGTTGCTATGAATTTAAGGGATACCTTAAAGCAGCCACATCTTTCCCAGACATGATAGAGTTGCTTTAAAGTCTGCAAATTGACATTACTGGTCTATTCTCATGAGCTCCAAAGTACTGTTTCAAAGAACTGCCTCTCTGAAATCTTGCCCTAATAAGTCCTAATAACCAAGACAATCTGTACAGAATTCCAATTCTGTGCATGAACTCAGCCTGTTGAATGAAAACATGTGGATTTCCTATCCACAGTTTGCTTCCGTGGATTCACTGACAAAGAAAGAATACAAAATAAACATTTCACCATTCTAGACACAGAGGTAAAATTCTGTGCAAGTACCCTAAAAAAAACCTAAGTTATTTGTGGCATTTAGTTCAAACAGTTCATGCACTGTTTAGTTGATTGATAATCCAGACATAACTATTATTCAGGTGTTTTAGGATGAGAGCTCTTAAAAACAAACAAAACAAATCTATATATTTATGCTAAATATTTTCCCCAAGGTATACAGTGACTAACCTATCTTTGCTGGTGTCATTGAAACACACTGAAAATCCAGCTGATTTTTTTCAACTGAATAATCTTCTGTTTTCTATCTACCTCCACTTTTCCAGCACCCTTAAACAGCTGGGTTTTCATTAATCAAAAATCATATTTCTCCATCTACCAAAATGAGGGTCAGGTCTCCCATTGGGGGGGATTATAAGAGTATCTCCAACAAAGATGTGTGGGGGGCAACATCACTCTGAATGAGCTAAAACAATAAATGAGTATTTGAACTGCTGGCTGGAAAGGTAGTGATCGTGGTAATTATTATTTCCCTTGTTTGTACAGGACCTTCCAACAAAACAAATAATGTTTTTGTGATTGGATTGACATGGTGTTAACAATGCATTTAATGCCAAAATCAGTATGAATACAGGTAAAGCTTCCACTAATACCGGTACCAGGATGTTAAAGCCACCTATTTTCTAAGCAACTTTAAACAGCCTTGTATTAAAAAAAAAAACAGCTAAGCCAGCCCTCCTTTAGTAAATATATCAAATGGGGCCCGTGCCATATAGCAACCAGGTGAAATGCAAGAGCCATATTGCCATCTGTTCAATGCTTGCCTACAGTACCTGCAGCCTTTTCTGCAATCTTGGCTTCTGCTACACTCTCTTGCAGCTCTAAGTCCAGCTTCACTGTCTTCAATTCCTTGTCTTTTTCAGACAGCTGATCCTGAAGCTGGATTGAACAAATATATTGTAAAATGTAAATACAAATGTAAAATGTAAAAGTACATGGGCATATCTTAATTTACAATATATACATGTACCTATATAGATATATGAGAAAAGAAGTTAAAACTTTGTTCTCATGGGAAACAAGAAAAAGAAAGAAATGTCTGTTTTCCAAGAAAACCAATGATTACATTTTTTTTGCTCAACATCATTCGTTTTGAAAGAGTATTTGGTGGAAGCACTATATAATGGGACACATATGATGAAGTCATGCTTCCTAGGCATGTCTGCTGAAAAACTAGTTCTTCCAAGTTGAATGGGATGATGTCTAAAGACTGCAGTCATAAACAACTGAGTAGGATTTATGAAATTGGGGTAATGGTCATTTCATAACCAAATGAAAATTCTCTATTGTGGAGTAGTAAGTTCAGAAAAAGCATTTCTGGAGCTGAAGAGATAGAAGCTGAAAAGAACCACATAGATAACTGAGCTTTTTCATCCATCCCTTCCCAACTACAATGTTGGTGTCATATCATAAGTTACTTCAGAAATTCAGTCTTTTGAATTTCTCATGTCTCATGTCCTTTTTACACAATAATATTGCTGAATCACTGTTATTAAAATTAATAAGCTTATTTAGCATGGATTTCAGTGGCTTTCTACTCCACCAGGGTTGGGACTGCAATTCCCAGCATTCATGTTCATTATCCCTAAGGAATGTGTTGGTTTTGAAACCGAAGTTTATAGCAATAGCAATAGCACTTAGACATATATACTGCTTCATAGTGCTTTACAGCCCTCTCTAAGTGGTTTACAGAGTCAGCATATTGCCCCCAACAATCTGGG
>JAOYMU010000001.1:113994182-114004446 GCA_025802295.1 Psammodynastes pulverulentus | reverse complement strand
AAATTACCATTGGTCAGCTACAGAAAGCCACCCTACTGGGATCTGCTCGCATAATCTGCCGCTATATCACGCAGTCCCAGACGCTTGGGAAGTGTTCGACCAGTGATTGATGATACGAAATCCAGCATGATTATCTTGTTTGCTGTGTTTACTATTCTATAATAATAATAATATCCAGTTTGAGGCACAATTCTGAACTGTCAAGCTGTGTTTTAGAATACTCTTCATGGATATGCTTCTGGCAACAACATAAGGGCATCTCGTTAATCATTATGTGCCCTAACATAAACAAACAGATTGGATAAAAATCTATATCTGGACCACTTCCATTGAAGAGATGAATAAAATTATTTTATTAGAAGACATATTAATAATTTTAAAATGTAGAGCACATTTGCTCTGCCCTTTAATGTCATAGTCTTATTTTCTTATTCAAATCTTGTACACTGTAAGTTAATTGCTTTTGGAAGCTACTTATTATTCATGTAAAAATTAATGTGCCAATGTCTTTAAATCCTTTTAAATGACCATTCATGCATCTTCCTCCTTTAAGTACTGATGAAAATCTCTCAAAAATATCAGTGCAAGTTGGTATTAAAAGAAAGTTTCTTTTAAAACATTCTTTTCCTGCTAACATAAGATTTTCATATTCACCAACTTTACTTGAATTCCATTAATTTTTTAAGCTGCTTTTAATAAATTCACGAAGTAATTTTTTAGGCTCCATAGTCTGTCATTTGTGTTCCAGCTGACTCTATGAATATTAATAACGGTGTTATCCTGATTAAATAGGCTTCATAGGAAATCCCTATGAATCCTATAGCTCAGACATCTCATTTTTCTAACTCTTTATGAATTTGGATTCAGACATTATATTGGAAGAAGTTTTTTTTTTAAATCTAGTGGTATATTAGTGTATTCTTAAGCAAAATGACTTTTCATAAATCAAACAATTAAAAGATACACACACCTATGTTTTATGGTTTCAGGATTTCTGTAAATGACAATATAATTTATTCGAATAGAACTTCAGCGTTTCTAGAACAAAGGATGGGGTAGCTATTATAAAATACTGCCAGTGTTTGCCCTTAGACTCACCTTAGATCATAGAGTCTGAAATCATAGGGTATTTTTTATGCAATTAAAAACATGTGTATAAGTAGACAGGGTATGCTTGAATACAATGCAAATATCCCTACTTTATAATTACAGGTAATCCTCGACTTAGGACCATAATTGAGCCCAAAATTTCCGTTGCTAAGTGAGATAGTTGTTAAATGAATCCTGCCCCATTTTATGACCTTTCTTACCACAGTTGTTAAGTGAATTACTGCAGTTGTTAAATTAACATGGTTGTTAAGTGAATCTGTCTTCCACATTGACTTTACTTGTCAGAAGGTCACAAAAGGTGATCACGTGATCCAGGGACACTGCAACCGTCATAAATATGAGTCAGTTGCCAAGGGTCTGGATTTTGATTCCATGACCATGGGGATGCTGCAATGGTGGTTTAAGTGTGAAAAACGGTCATAAGTCACTTTATTCAGTGCTGTTGTAACTTCGAACGATCACTAAATGAACTGTTGTAAATCGAGGACTATCAGTTATCAAATTGTTCTACTGTATCAAATTATCAAACTATTATTTTAAAAGCATGAGCTTAAATAGACAGAGTATGCTTAAACATAATGCAAATATCCCCACTTTACAATTATATCAGTTGTTAAATTATTCCATAGTCACATCATTTAATAAATTAGATAACGTACAGCATTTATCAGACTATAAACCTTGTTCAGCAATCCTTTTGAACAAAAGCAAGGATTATTGCTATTATTTCTTCAACATTTGGAGCCTGTAAGCTTGAGGAAAACTGTACATTTGAAGGTATTCTGGTGTCTAAGCCTGCCATATCAATTCTTAACAGCTCTTTTTAAAAGGAAAACTAGTTGTTGCAATGGAGATAGTTCTCCTAGACATATTTATTTTTATTTATTAAATTTAGTTGCCTCCCATCTTGTAATGAAATATATGAAATAATGGGAACACATATTGACATTTTGTAAATATGTGTACTACCAGAGCTCTATGATTCATAGAGTACAGGTTTGGATCTTGAGAGGACTGCTTTTCAATGACCTAATCTTCCTACTGAAATATTTCCACAAGATGGTGCTCATCACATAAAGGTAGCTCTATGCTGTCCTCTGGGCTGATTAATATTTATACAAACTGCAGGGCAGGATGGGAAAATCACACAAAGATGATAGTATGGTTAAAGGTCTGAAGATGATACCAGAATGTTGACTTTATTTATTATTTATTAAAAAGATTTATTTAGCTGCCCAACTCACATATGGTGACCCTGCACAGCATTAAAAATCAATAATCTAAAAATCCCACAAACTTCTTCCCCTCCAATTGATACCAAGCTTCACTTATTTTGGCATCTAACTCCAAGAAAACAATTGAAAATTTGATTGTGTTAGGGATAAGTTAGTCAGTTAAGCTAGTCCTCTAGAGGTAATTTTGTGATAGCATCTGGGATGAGTTTGATTCTGTTAGCCTTCAGGGTGGTTGATTCTGTGGGTGTAGCTACTTGTGTTTTAGATCCATGCACCTCCTAGTTGGTTAAGCTCTCTAGGTAGAGGGTATGAGGATGCATCCATGCCATAGTGAGTGCATCCCTGTGAGAAGGGGCAGTTCCATCAGCTCTGATAAGAGGGGGCAGAACTATCAGCATCTTCAACAAACCATCACTGACTTACAGCTTCAAGGGTCCTGACATAAGTGGATTATCTAGACAACTTCCAGTCAGATTTTAGGCTGGGATACAGAACTGAGACATTAGCCACTTTTGTGAATGACCTGTGGCAGGCTCAGGATGGGGTGCATCCCTCCCTGCTCTCCTTGATTTTTTGATAGTCTACAGGACTTTCAACCATGGTATGAACTAGCTTACTGGGGGGGGGGATTACTGTTGTTCAGTGGTTCTTCCCCTTCCTCCAGGGCTGGTTTCAGATGGTATTGAAGTGCCACACAGGTTTACCAACTTTCTTCTTTTAATGTATGCATGAAGGTATCAACCATCAGCATAGGGTGCAGTAGCTTGACTATATTGATGGTACCTAATTGTACATCTGTCAAGTTTTAGCCCCTGTGTCTGGAGACTAAGGGGTCTGGTTGGGGAGGACTATGCCTGGCATCGACACTTGCAAGACTGAGTGGCTGTGGGTTTGGGGCCTGAAGGATCTAGGAATTGGAGAATTTCCATTCTTGTCTCTGAGTGGGGCAGCAGACTAATTTGGATTTAGTGTGCAATTTGGGAGTCTTCATGGATTCATAGCTCCTGCTGGAAGAACATGTAACATTTTAGTACAGGAGAGCTTTGCATAACTTTGTCAGGTGTACCAACAGCACCTTTTCCTAGGCAGGAGATGGGTGACTCATGGTCACTTATGCCTTAATTACCTCCTAATGCCATGGATTACTACAACATCAACATCATGAGACTATCCTTGAAAACTATCCAAAAGCTTCAATTAGAGGTGCAGATAGTTATGAACATTCCTCATTATATCCTCGTGAACATCTACTTTGGAGCTGCTGTGATTTCAAACAGGCTGATTAGCACACAATTCAAGGTGATAATAATAAGGAATTTCACTGGCAGGATCTAGGAGAAAAGCCTTATCTGCTGTGGCACCCTCTGGAAAATCCTGCCCGAGGTGAGATCCGCATCTACCCTTCTGACCTTTTGAAAGGGCTTGAAGACCTAGGTCTGCCAGCTGGTCTGAGACCCCAATGGGGGGAATGGCATCTTGGAGATGGTAATTGAATTAGTCAGACCCCACCTCCTCCCCATGCGCACTTTGATCCTTTCTGTTCCATCGTGTTTAATCAAATTTTATTTGAACTTGTAACTGTATGTTTTTTATTTATCATTTTATCATTTTAATGTTTCATATGGCATTTTAATTATACAACAATAAGTCATCTACTTGCTTTAGCAAAATGGGCGGCATAGAAAGTTAAATAATAAATAAATTAAAAGTCAATAATAAATAAATATTAAATAATCTCTTCATGGCATTGGATTGGGTTTTTTTGCAGGACTACCTATTTCCTATCCCTCCAGTCTCCAACAGGGGTACTCCAGGTCTACTCATTGAAAAAAATGTCACTGTATATAGAATCTCAGATTCATGCTTTTTCAATGGCTCTCTTTTGGGAATAATCCGCCCCCCTCCCCCAATAGTGGTTGCCCCTGACCCTGTGGGCCTTTTGAAACAAAGTCAAGACCTGGGTCTTTCCCTTGGAGTTCCAAAGGTTGAGTTGCAGAATATAGTACCAGTATTTAATGTAGTCAGTATTTTATGATTTTAATTGCTTTTTAATGTATTATGTTGCTTTATATTTGTAGAGTTTTTGTACACTGACTTTTTCTTGACTTGAGCAGTCATATAAATGCTATAAAACATACAAACAAACCAGCATACACTGGTGAGTAGGTTTATGGATAATAACATCTTATTCTGAGTATAAACTTAAATTGTATTTTTCTACCAAAAATGAATAAAATAGCAAATGAAATTAAGAGCAGAGTGAGGCATATTAGGAAAAAGCATTCCAGTGACATTAACCAGCAAGACAGTTCCCTGGATTATGGGGAATTGTTCATTGAAAGATTCTGTTTGTGGTTGTGGTTGAAGTAAGCAGAAATTAGGAGAAAATCAGCTAATTGTAGGCTTAGGGACCAATTCAGGAAAACTGGTCAATTTCTATAAATGGAATAGAATGATGCTGTTTTTGCATCAGCATCATTTCTTTCAACAAAAGCCACAGTCAGATCTATCACATGAGAAATGAATAGGACATGCATAATCATTCTCCCTATTACATTATCAGTGATTTTTATAAATCAACAATTTGTTGAAATTCAAGGCAAAACTATTCTGGAATAGCGAAAATCAACTGTCAAAATTAAGCATCACGAGACAGAAAAATGTGTGTGTGTGTGTGCATGTATACATATACATGCATGTACACATACATATATATATACACACACACACATACATAAAGTTACATACATTTCTATTTACAAAGTTAAAACACCACTATACACACGAGCGCTTTTTAATAAAATACCTTGTTGCATTTTTTTAAAGGTTTGGCTCAATATATATAGTTCTTGATTACTGATTGCCTCATTTTGCAACCAATCCTCACATTTATGACTGTCGCAGCATCCCAAGATCATGGGATCACATTTTAGGAGCTTTGCAACTGGTGAGTATTTATGACTGCTACCGTATTCTGCGGTCATACAATCACCATTCGCATCTTCCCAACCAGCTTGTAACATGCAGTTAATGAAGAACGTGGAAATAAAATTGAAAGATGTAGTCACCTAATGTTTTGTTTAACAAATGAGGCGATGTAATAAATCCATCATAATCGTATAATTTTCCACTTCAAAATTGTAGTGCTTAGCGATAGAATTGTTGCTCCCAATTGTGGTTGCTAAGGGAGGTCTATCTGTAATGTCTGCTGCAACTACTGTTTCACAGCTGAGTCTCTTAGTAGCATAGTAGTTATAACATTTGGTAGATATGCAAGATTCCCCGCTTTAAAACTCAGCAATAATATTTTAATTATCTATTTCTATACCTGCATTAGTCATTCTACTGCCTTTTTTTTTTAACAAGTTCACTGGTGCATCATTTCATTGCTTTTCCTGACATTTGATCTGGAAAAAGAAAAGAAAAGCCCTAGCATTTCAATGGTGCACTGGTGGATTTATTAAAAAAACAAAAAACAGAAGAGCAGAAAAGTAGGTAACTCAATGAAAGAAAGAGAATATTAAAAAAAAAATCTGGTGGTTTTCCAACCACTGACACTTGGCACATCAAGCATCAGTTAAAACAAATATGCTACTGGAATATAGTTGGCAACAGTAGCTGCAGATGAACAGATTTGAAAGCTGCAGGGAGTGACTACCAACCCAGGTGAGGGGGCATCCTGCCAGAGGATTTAAGGGACAGATGTTTGCCTACAAGAAAAGCACAGCAGTCAAACTGCACAGTGACACCCGAGCTTCCAAAAGACAGAAAACATTACTTTTAGCATGGAGCAGGAAAACATAGGAAGAGATCACATTCACTGTGGGCTAGTAGAGGACAATGACATCCATTCTGCCCTCCAGCAACAGTTGGTGGTCCATTACTTAGGATACAGCACAGCAACCTGAGAAGGTACTCATGTCCTTCAACTTCAGGAGTATCAACATAAGAACAAGCTGTATTAAGGTACAGTATTATTAATAGCACAAATGGAAAATAGAAGAGAAATGGAAAAAGTATTAATCTAAGGCAATCTTGGCAACTTTAAGACCTGTGGACTTCAATTTCCAAAATACCCCAGCCAACTGGCTGAGGAATTCTGGGAATTGAAGTCCATAGGTCTTAAAGATGCCAAGGTTGGGCATCCCTGATCTAAGGTCAATGTTTAACATTTTAACAGTTGCTCCAAATCTATACTATTTGACATTTGGTTGAGAGCATAAGCAAAAAAAAAAGTATATTTCGTTTGAACTCATAACAAAATTTAAACTACTTGTGATCTGTGGAAAACTTATTTTCCGAACTTGTGGGTTGGTTTCCGAAGGTTTCCTTACCAGACTAGGTAACATCTTCAGTGAAGTTTAGAGGATGATAAATATCTATCTAGTGCCTTATTATTTTTCTTCATCTTGATCACATAACCATCTTAGCACATCACCTGTTTTAGAGAGGGAGAATTATGGCTGAGCAGATATTCCTGGTTTATATTTTTCATAATCCTTGATGATTGGCTAGCAGGCTGGAACTGATGGGATTCAAAGTCATATCTAGATGGATGAATCTCTGGTTCATAGTGATCCTGTTTCTGTCCGGCAGATGCTTCTTCATATCAAGATGAGGCAAGATGCCTTAAGCATCTCTTCAGAAGACATTCAGCTAAACCAAAGAGTTTAAAATAGGCATAATGTTGATATATTTTGGGATTCATCCTGTCCCCACCACTCGATTTCCATTATATATGTTAAATAGTAATTATTCATTTATAAAACTCTAAATCTGGCTGAGCACCAAATCAAGATTTGGGTTTCCTCTATAGATTATGTATATATGAATAGTGTTTTATTTTAAATGTGCAAGGTACAATGGAAATAGCTAAGGCAACTGATAAGAAAGCCAAGACTGCAAAATCCACCCCCTATTTTCCTAATGTTAAGTCAGAAACCAGGATCTTTGAAATTATCCTGAAACGTTTTGCCTAAAGCCAAACTAAACTAAATCACTTAATCTAGGAGGCAACTGCATATAAAAGCATAGCTACCTTATAGAATAGTTTCCCCAGGGAACAAACAGTTTGTTTTCTTAACACCCATATTTGTGCCAAGTTTTGATGTCATGACAAAATCCTTCACAAAAGGATTTGCATTTCCCCAGATTTTTTTTAAATGCTGGCAAATCAAAAGGTCAATCATGAAATCAACAAAAGTTCAACAAATCTATAAAAGATGGCATGAGAAATTCCTATTACATTAAGAATAAAAATAAAAGGTAAGTAATTTATCACTCCTTTAAAACAAATATTTCATATTTCAACTATGTGAATACCATTTCCACCTCTAACTTATAACAAGCTTAGGCACAGGATCTCATAAAAAAATGATAATTGTTAGATTTCTTCTTTATATTCTTCTCAGTTCTAAATGCTATTTCATTATCTCAACCGCCAACAAAAATGTCAACTTTCTGTTGCTGTTGTTGTTGTTGTTGTTGTTGCTGTCAATTGCATTTCCATTCTTGGTTTCTCCTTGTCCAAAACTCATATTATAGAATGACTTGTCTTTATTTGCATAGTGTTGGCTTGCATACTAGCAGCTTCTTTTCATGGAGGCAAGTAATATGATCATTATCACAAATTCCTTTTTCCCCCATGTAAGAAGACTACCTCACAGACTGTACAGGCTGCTACTGAGAAGTATTCAAAAACCTTAAACAACTGCAAAATATTATAGTTGGCTATCAGCTTTGGCATGTCCCAGAAATAATGTTAAATTTTCATTAGCAGGTAGGTAGCTTCATTCAAAGGGCTTGCAATTTACTTTGAATATTCTGGTTCTATACTTCTAGTCTAGGCTCTAAATGCTATCATTTCACAGATAATTCTATTTACCTGCATATAATTTTTATTCATAATCTGCTTCCGAAATTAGAAGTAGGTGGTGAACATATATTGTCCTTCTTTTGCAAATCTGTACAGGTAGTCCTCGATTTTCAATAATTTATTTAGTGACCATTCAAAATTACAATGGTACTGCAAAAAGTGACTTATAATTGTTTTTCACACTTAAGACAATTACTAACAACTGTAGTAATTCACTTAACAGCTGTGGCAAGAAAAGGGGCAAAACTCGCTTAACAACTGTCTCACTTAGCAACAGAGATTTTGAGCTCAATTGCAGCCATGAGGACTATATATATTAAATTCCTTCACTTCACTCGTTGAAATCTATCCTAGTTAAAGTTAAATTCCTAGTCTACCCAAATCTAATGGCAAGTGGTCTGTATAAACTATCATAATATATGATCAATAATATGCATTACCTTGCAGATTTACAGCTGGAGGCAATCAGAATTTATTTTGTGAAAATATTTAAATGTAAGAATATATTAAAATAGAATATATTTTTTAATAGTTTGACAATTTGTTAAATTACATTAATTGTACTCTTTTAAAAATGAATTAAATCTTACTATATTAGCTATTTTAATAGGGCCTTACAACTTTTAAAAGCTTAAATTAAAAGGCAATTTGATTTTACATTTTAAACTAAGTTGGTTTTCCAAATCAAATTAGTAAGTCAAATTAAGTCATCTAATTGAATTGGATTGAACAGAATAGTTTTGGGTTATTTGCATCACACATAGACATTCAAACTTTTTTAATCAATGAATTTATACACCTATATTAAAATGGATCAAAATAGAGGTCTGAACAGAATTAGAAGGTAAATTCCTTCATACTGACTTAATAATTTGTATAGCAGTGGCCCCCAAACTTTTGGGTATCAGGGACTAGTTCCGGGGAGAGGTTTTTCTGTAGACAGGAGTGTGTGTGGTTTTCCATGCTGCCTGCATCCTGTGGATGGGGCGTCACTTGTGCGTGGCCTGGTTTCTGGCATGCCGCAGACCAATGCTGGTCGACAGACTGGAGATTGGAGATCCTGGTGTATAGGAACTTGTCAGATTTTTCCATCCTTTTTATTTTGTACATTATTATTGTATATGGGTGTGTTTGATGAAAGCCAATCTGGTCAAGCAGTTAAAAGTACCAGGTTAGAAACCAGGAGACGTCAAGTTTTAGTCCCACCGTAGGGATAAAAATTGGTTGGTTGACTTGGCCAATCAGTTTTTCTCTCCAGCCCACTATATCAGGCTCAGATGACAAACCGATCATTCAGTTCCTGTTGCAACCAAAAGACTAGCAAGAAAAAAAATCAATAATGTTTCAGAGAGCTCATGGTGGTTTTTTTTTTAATTTTAAAAAGCACAAGTATTTAGAAAGAATTTAAGAGGGCTGAGATTATAGGTAGTCCTTATCTTACTATAGGTAGTCAAAAGTACATAGTGCTATAGGGAGTTAAAAAGTTAGATTAGAAATATCTTTCTAACATGGTTTCACTGAAAACTATGGAAAGCACAAACACAGAATATTTGTATCAAAAATTTCAACCAACTGCGGGATGAGCAGACATTGATGTAAAAAGTAAGGCACCTTACAAATGTGCTTGCATCTTTCAACACTTCATTTGAAGTTTAGGAAAAGGGTTTTAGTTCAGTGATGGTGAATGTGTGTTGCATTGCAGATGTTTTCAGTTTCAGCTTTTAGACAAATCCAAATATACTTTTTCTAAATACAAGGTAGAACCACCTTCCTCCATCAGAATAGTCAGTGCAGGCTGGATCAAAAATCTGAAAAGACCAGCTGTAAACTGTAGGTTTGAGAAACTTCTTTCTGCATAAATTTGCTTTCGGTATTCAAAGGACAATGGGTTGAATAAGAGCTCATCCCCACTACTCAGAAGAATCCTCCAAAAAGAGGCTAGAGACCATTAGTGGGATTCAACAGGCTTGCACCTATTCGTGAGAACCGGTTGTTAACTTTCTAAGCAGTTTGGAGAACCAGTTGTTGGAAGAAATCTCCTTTT
>JAOYMU010000001.1:113685619-113699232 GCA_025802295.1 Psammodynastes pulverulentus | reverse complement strand
GTCCTGTTGCCTTTGCCACTTGGAACATACAAGAAATAAATGGTAAATAGGATGGGTTAAAGGAGGAACTGAATGA
Organism: Psammodynastes pulverulentus; assembly: GCA_025802295.1. Classification (NCBI taxonomy): domain Eukaryota; kingdom Metazoa; phylum Chordata; class Lepidosauria; order Squamata; family Psammodynastidae; genus Psammodynastes; species Psammodynastes pulverulentus. The sequence goes on along the minus strand of JAOYMU010000001.1, from coordinate 113,699,156 downwards.
AAGTCGCATAGATAATTTGCCTGTCTGTGAAATTAAGAGAAAGGGGAAGTATCTAAATGAAAGTGGTTTTACTTTGCCAAATATGCAGGGAAGTGAAGGTATAGGTTTAATGAAAAGCTAAAGTGCACATCAGAAAATGTGAATTGGTTCATCTAGATTATTTTAGATATATATGAAATCAGAATCCAATGACTAATAATATTAAATGTTACAGTCCACTAAACGTTACTAAAAGAAAAAAATATTAAATTGGTGAAAAACTGTGCAAAGTCTGGATAAATTATATCAAGGAGAAATTCAAAATAAAAAAATGAAAATTAGAAAGTAAGGGGAAAAAACCAATGGAACCATTCCGAAACCCAAAAATGAATGAGGATGGAATAGTTGAGCAGAACTGCTTAGAAAAAGTTATGTTTCTTTTACATACATAGTGTGAGCATCAATCTATTTATATGTACACATGGGAAAAGAATGAATAAAAAACATAATTGATTTTATTGCTCATGATGAAAAATTAAAAATAATGAGTGAAAGATACAAGGCTCTACTAAGACTGGAGAGATCCAAATTCAAGTCTGTTCCCAGACAAGGAAACTCACTTGAGTGATTTAAACCAGTTATGCACACTATTGAAATATTTACAGAGAAGTTTTGTCTTTTGCTTTTTTTGTACAGCAACCATCTACCTTTGCTAAAGCTCACCAAATTATTCAGGCCAATGGGTGGGGTCTGAGTGGACTCAACAAAGGGCTGTCTGCTACTTTGGGACGTCATGGAGTATTTAATATGGTCTATTTTGGATTCTACTTCAATGTGAAAAACATCATTCCTGCCAATAAGGTATGCATATTATTTAAAACTCTTTCACTGAGATAAGGAATATTGTTCCAACTTTTTTCAAACAGTTGAAAAAAACTGAGAGTACTACTGGTGAGACCCAAATATTTCCATAACTTCCATTTTTTCAAAGCTGGTCCTATGGATTTTCCAAAGGGAATAATAGTGCTCTCACATCTTACATCTAAACCCAAGATCCCTGTGACTCTTACCCTACTTCTTTAAGAAAACCTAAAGGTCTGACTCTTCCCCCAGGCACTGGATCAAGAAGTGATTTGAATCCATCATTTGAACTGATTATTTTCCCCCCAACATGACCATTTATTATGTATTCTTGTACTGGCTGTATTTACTTCTTTCAACCTCCTGTAAGCCTCCCAAGGCCATCAGCAAGTGAGCAGCCTTGAAAATGAAAAATATAATGATAGCTAACATAAACAAACATGTTCAAGACATTTAGTTGGCTCTCCTTGGAAATACAATGTTGATCTAAGAGGGCAAATATCTTGTCTTAAGGCTACAGAGTGCATATGTGACAGAGGTGGACTTTTTAAAAACTGCACTCTAGTATTACATAAGATAAGTTAATATACCTGTGAACAAATGGATTTCACTGGAGCCACAAATGAGTACACCAAGCAAATGTTAGTTTTTGAACTCCAAACACCCTTTAACTTGTATTTGCCCTTTAACCTATAACTGCATTGTGTTATATTTACTAAAAGGATATGTCTATCAGAATAATGAAACTGTTGCTATGCTCACGAAGGAACATAAACAGGAGGAGAGGGCAGGAAGATTGGAAAATAGGCAGTATATGTGATTCTTGAAAACTAGGTTTTATTGAAACTATTGTCCCCATGGGATAGGGCATTGAAACTTAAGTCCTGGAAATACAAATTCCAGTATTGATAGGCCCAATTGTATGTGTCTTTTAGCAGTTAACTGGGACATTTCCAAGCCCAAATGATACTAATATTGTATGAATTTGAACTTCAAGGATTGTCCATATTTGTTCAGCTTTTGAGAATTGAGGAGCACATCAAATTTGGCATCCTCCTCTATGAAGCTGCTCTAAGAATTTTTCTTTATATGGTACCCTGCAGTTACTATGGACTACAACCGTCGTCAGCTCCAACTAATATGGGCAATGTGAAGACAATGTGACTTGGAATTCAATCCATCTGGAAAGAGATCAGGTTGGGAAAGATTGCATTGAAGGACCTTCATTCAGCCAATTACCCCATACATTCCAAAAGACATGTAGGGCCTTTTCGATACTTGAATGGCACAAAATGGAAAAAGAATTTTTAAAAGTTATACAGTATAATAGGCTCCACAGGAAACTTAGCATAACAGAATTCACTTGTAGTTTGCAGTATTCACACACATGAGACTAAAACTTTATTAAGGAAATTTTACTCTCACTAAACTAATGTCCTGGGTAGGAATGCCATCTGAGAAAGCATGAACTGCTAGTTTGTGTTAGCACATACAGAAAGTGGTTGTTTCAAGACTGGCTTTATCATATAGCTAGTTACTGAATTTTTAAAAGCTGGACAAAATTGTAGGCTTTGGACAAAACGTTTTGTACGTTCTTCAGCCGATTAGCTTTGTGAGTTACTACTGTTCCTGATACAGAAGGACATAGAAATCTGCTCTGCAATTCTACCATTGCTGGATTGTTAATAGCAGGAAGCCAGGTCCCCTTGGTACAGTGCATCAGCTACACGCAAAGCTTAACTGTTAAAAAAAAAAAAAAGCTAGAGGAGGAAGGCAGCAGACTGAGATTAGCCTTTATTTAATTTAACATTTGGGGGTCTAATGCACAAATGAGCATTTTAGTAGGCTTCATGGTGGAAGCTGCTGTCATTTGTAAAATATTCTGGCCAATTACCTAATAGTGTGCTTAGATTTCTCCCGTTTTGATACAGTAATGCTAAGTACATTGTGAAGCCCAATTATACAAATCATCCCCATATGCCGAACTGGTCTTGCTTTTATGAACTGTGTTTATAAATCCTGCGTGAGGAAATGTGTACTTCGGCAATTTAGACCATGTGTAAAAACATAGCCAATCGGATTGTCAAGAAAAGGAGCCCTGGCATTGGAAGTCCTAATGCGTTCCACTAGAATAGCAGGAGTGTGTCCTATCATGCAAGCTTTCTGATTAAATGCATATTATTTCATAGCCTTTAACCAATTGAGGCGCTTCTGTTCCTATTTTAACTTGGTTCATTTTATATCAGTCATTCTCTTTCCCCAAGTCTTTCTTTTCCTCCTCTTCTCTCAGCTCTTTTGTTGGTTTGCTTATTTGTTTATCCAGGATCCAACATTGGAGTTTCTGAGAAAGTTTGGTATTGGGCTAGCCTCAGGAACAATAGCCTCAATTATTAACATCCCTTTTGATGTTGCAAAGAGTAGGATTCAAGGACCACAGCCTGTGCCCGGAGAAATCAAGTACAGGGCCTGTTTTAAAACGATGGCAACCGTTTATAAAGAAGAAGGGTAAAGTATTCACTTCAGTAAAATCGTATTGCAGATTCTCAATATGCAACATTGCAGATTTCATCAGGTCCCTACAAATCTCCCTACATAGTATTTGTATCTCAAACCTTTTCAAAGCTTCACAATTCAAAATATACACATGAAATTAAAAGAAAATTCTTCTTTAGCCTGAGTTTTCTGACTTTTCATTTAACTAATTTCTCATTATATTATTCTGAAAAGACTCTAGTGTTCTACAGCAGACCATTCAGTTTAAATGCTTTAGTATCAATTGGTGCATTGGGGCAAGGGTGGCCTTTTTTTTTCAACATCCAGGTAGTCTATATTTAATTCTGTCAATGGTAAATACTAAAAACATTCTGCTTGCCCAAACTGAGATTGAGGAAAGACAGCTTGTCAACGTCTCTGCAAAGAGGGTTAGTGGAGGCCAAGATACAAGAATGTTTGGTTTTAAGCAGATCTAGAGGTCACAATGAAAACTATAGGTTGAAGAGCGCTTGATATTTCTGGATGCAAATTATACAGAATGAACAGAAAAAGCTGTTTCATATAACAAAAAAGGTATTGCATCAGAATTCAGAAGAATCAAAGTCATCCTAAGAATTACTTCAGAGAATGTTACTCTTCCTCCCATATTTCTAACTTTCTGCCATTTTTTAAACTCAGTATTCTACCCCAGCCTATAAAGGAATGAAAATGCAGCATCTGCTTGTTTAATGAACTGGTATACAATTGATCTGGAACATGACCTTAGTGTATTCATGGCATCAATATAGCACCAGGATTCCAAACTTCATGCATGCAAATAGTCTAAAGTGAGAACGCAATCATAACATAGTTAAAGTAGAACCATTAGAACTGTGCATGTTTCAGAAAGGATAGAATACAATGCTTTCCATCTTGCATACATACAACACTTCTCTACTATTCACTAAAATATTCTGTCAAGAATTCAGTATCTGTTGTCTTTTCCAAGAAGCACATAAGCCAGCTAAGTCCAGGTTTTGTTGCAAGCAGACTGATGGGCTATTAAGAAATCCTTATCAATGTAATTGATATTTTTCATTGTTTTTCTACAGATTTCTAGCTTTGTACAAAGGCTTGGTTCCCAAGATCATGAGGCTAGGACCAGGTAATTCTTTTCTCATTCACTATTAATGCTATCATAATTTTATGTTTATATAGTGCTACCTTGGTACTCAACTGCTTTGAAACTCATCAAATTTGGTACTCAATGCATTTTGACATGAACATTTTGTCCCGGTACTCATCATTTGTTTGGTACTCAATGCACAAGCTAGAACCTGTCAGTGTCAGTTGCCTTGTTGACTCACTACATTACTCCTTATGGGGAAAATGTGTTTGGTGTTCATCAATTTTGGTACTCATCGTGTCTCCCAGAACCAATTAATGATGAGTACCAAGGTACCACTGTATTTTATTTTTATTCAGTAACTTCAAACTCCAAACAGGTAGTCAGATTGGTATTATGTCTCTTATTATATACCATGTTATTACTGTTCTTGTTTTCTTTCTCTCCCTCATACTTGTTCACTGTTCAATCAACAGTACAGTAAATAAAAGCAATAAAATAGAAAAAAATCTGGTAAAAGGACATACCCAAACCAGCTATATCTACCCTTTTTGCCAGATCTCAAAGCAGATTTTAGTTTTAATATATTTCCTTCCCATTATAGCTAATCTGTAGGATCAAGCTGATATCTTTTGACAGTTGGTGTCATTAGCCTATTATTTTATTCCAACTGTTGCATAGGCCTTTAATTGTATATACAAAAGTTAATGGGTGGAAATGAACACATTTAAGGAACTATGGGAAATTGAGTGCTGGGATATTTCCACCCCAACTCTTTGGAACAGATACACGAGATTGGGTGCTTGAATACATCCTTCCAGAATATGGATCTTCCTCCAAATAGGTGGATTCCCAGGACTCTCTAGCCAATACGGCCATTGATAAAGGTTCAAAACCACATATTTGGAAAGGCACATAGTTGGAGAATATTGCCTTAGTAAAAATATTAACATGGATATATTTATCTGATCCTGAATTTTTTAAAAAAATGGTTCAGATATTGTTTATTTACTCATTTTGTACAGAGATAGTCCTTAATTAGGAACAGAAGCTGCATCACTGGGTGATCTGGTCATAAGTTAAAAAAACCCACATGACTGCACCACTTAGCAACAGAAGTTCCAGAAGTCCCCTCTGTCAATAAGTGAGGACCATTAAAAAGACCCTCATGTGACTGTTACTAGCAACTTCCTACCAGCTTCCCTATTGACTTTGCTAGTCAGAAGCCAGCAAGGAAGGTTGCAAATCACAATCATGTGACTGAGGGATTCTCAACAGCCATAACTACAAGGAACTGTTATAACCACCATTCATTCAGTACCATCATAAATTGCTGCTGTATGAATGGTCATTAAACAAGGACCACCTGTGCTCCCAAGATTATGCATGTAGTGGCATGTGAAGTTTCAAACCAGAACCAACAAATTAATTTCATTTATTTCTCTCATATGAATATTCCTATGTTGATTGACCACTATGGTCCTTAGATTAGATCAGATTACATAATGGGAATTGGAATTATGCTCCAAGGATAATAAACTTCCAGTTCACTTTGTCTTTGATCAGCTATGATGAAAACCACAAGGAAACTATTACCACCTTCTAGATAATCACAGAATGTTTTTCTCTTTGTGTTGGCTTACTCACTAGCTAATGAACATCATATACAAAAAGATCTGACAGAGTGTTTCATTTGAAATACCTATTAGAGGTGAAGTATACAAAATAGTTTCTCCTAATACTTTTATAATAGAGATTTCCTTCATAAATCCTGCCCAGGGAATAACTAATAGACATATTTAATTTTTCCCATGTGGGAGATGCACCCAGTCTGTTGTAAAGTGACAACTGGATGAACTTGGCTTTAGACTTAGTGAAGACATTTATGCTGTGTGGACTAAAGAAAGTTTTGCTGCATTGGGATGGCTTCTCCCTCATAGTATGGTACATACACATTGTGTGTATAATACATAGTGTGTGTACAAAGTTCTGCACCAAAATGTGATATGCAAGAGCCAAACATTTCTTTATTTCCAAATAATTTCAATGGATTGGTATAGAAAAGTCAGAATTCCTTCGATGATGTGTTACTTCTTAAATTTGTACTTCAAAAAATTCTTTCTTTTCTAGGTGGTGCAGTGATGCTGCTGGTTTATGAATATGTTTACGGGTGGCTGCAAGAAAACTGGTGACCAAAAGTGCTAATTTCAGACTGAAAATAATGTAAAACAATTCCTATCAAATAAAAAAGTACGTGCATCAGCATTTATAGGCTTAGAAAAGAATGGGAGAATTGTACAATGGCGGAAAATGAACGGCCTTGGTTATTGAAAGCCAATAGTAGTAAATATTCTTCAGGAAAAATAAGTTGATATAGTTCAACCCAGATGCATATACCTATCCTACTAAGTATTTTAAAAGAAAATAATGTATGTATGTCAAGCTAATTAAAAGTATTAATTTGAACTATCTCTTGTTGACTCATTGACTGAACAAATCTATTGTTTAAGATGCCTGCCTAAAAACCAGGAGCCTGTAAGTTTTAGTCTCACCTTAGGCATGAAAGCTGGCTGGGTGACGTTAGGCCAGTCACTCTCTCTCAGCCAATTCACTTCACAAGGTTATTGTTATGGAGAAAAAAGGAGTATTATTGTGTTAGCCACCCTGCGTTATTTATAAAAATAACAAAGGCAGGGTATAAATAAATAAATAAACATTATAAAGTTGTTTTAAACTGAGATCTTGATTTTAAAGTCCAGTCTTATATTCAGATTCCTGGTGAGGAGAGTTAAACTCAACTGAGTACCACTAAATTTAATTGGAGTTGCTATCATGTTTGATGAAGTAAACAACTCATGATATCTGGATTATCAGATCTGGGCTTCAAAAATTTAGATGCCCACTAAATAGCACCAGATAGTTGGATGGAGTTGTACTTCTCTCAAGTATCTGTAACTCTATTACTGATTGTAATATTAAGTATGCCCCCACCCCCCACTTACAGATGATTGTATTACATGCTGCTTGGAGCTGCTATTGAAAATTACTCCAAAAATTGAGCGGATAAAATAAATTAATGATTCTCATCTTTCTTGAAGCTGGACAGTCAAATGATGTATTCCATTCATTCTGCATCAACTGTGCTCCTTGTAGGTTCATGTTTTACTCAATTTGAAATACTTCAGGGCTTTAAAACTCTAAACAACTTTATCATTTGATATTTTGAAAATTATTTTTGAAAGACCTGCTCACTGCCCCACCGTTATGGCTTTTAAAGTTAACAGGCATTAGAGACGGGTCCTCCTTTAGTGGTAGCCCTTACCCTTCAAGTTTCCTCTGTACAGAGAACAGGCTATGAAAACTATTCTACTTTTCTATGGCTTCTGGTTTTAAGGTTTTTAATATTTGCTCTCGTCAAATATTTGAAACTGCATTTTATTTCCCATATAAGATACGTCTATCATTTGATACTTCGTATTACTGGTTTATAATGCAAACTGCACTCAAAACTATAATGCTGAAAGATGGCTATGAAATATAGATTAAAAAAACTATTTCTCAAAATTTCAAAGAAAAGTGAGATAATTGAATTCTTTTTTTAAAAAATAGTATTTTTATAATGATGTTTGAGGCATATTATGTGCAAGACAGGTGGAGATACCTTCTTATTTTTAAAGATATTTGTGTTGACATAATCATGTAAAAATTTGCCTAGATTATATTATATTGGCTTTTAAAAAATGTTTGTAAGTAGTTGATGTCAACAAAATGTTTTATTATGTAGTGTTTCCAAAACATGAATTAAAAGTCTTCAGAGGAAATCTGATATTTTTCTATTTTGTTGTTGTTGTTAATTTAGCATGTTCAAAATTCAAAAATAAAATACATTTACATACAGAGCTTTTTGTTGTACTTTCCAACGTGTCTTTAAGTATATTTTCAACCTCATTTTTCAATAGAATAAAATAATTTGATAGTACCCTCAACCCCAAATAAATGTTTACTTTTAATAACTAGAAAGATTTGTTTTTCTTCCTGGGCCTATAACCAGGAGTGGGATTCTACTGGTTCGGCCCAGTTCGGGCGAACCAAATGTTAAAATTATATCTGGTTCACTGAACCAGTATTGAACCAACCGGCTGGTCCCACCCACTCCACCCCTCCCAGGAATCTTATTTTGGATGCAGGTAAGTGCAAGGTCCACACAGAGACTCTGGGAGGGTGAAAAACGGATCTTCCAGAAGTCCGGAAATGGGCCTGTTTCCAGCTTTTGGAGTGCCTCTAGAGCCGGGGGTAGGCTATTTTTGCCCTCCCAGAGGGCCGAGGGAAGCCTCCAGATCCTGGGGAAGGCGAAAAACGGCCAAACCAGAAATACCAGTAGGCCATGCCCACCATAGCCACAACTACCCAGCAACTGGGCAACATACCAGTTGCTGGGATTTTTGAATCCCACCCCTGCCTATAAACTTTGCAGAATGTGATAGAAAAACATGATTAGTATTAAAAATGCTGTTTAAGTATAAATCTAACTTCTTTCAGTAGGACGACTTTTTAATATAGTAATTTTATTAGAAATTACAATTAAAAATAAAAAATGCAAACTAAAAGAAATTAAAAATAAATTTAAAAATACTGCAGTAAATAAAAATAAAAAATAAGGATATAGTAAAGAAAAAGAAAAGAAATATCTTCATCTCAACAAGTATAAAAATTTTAGTAATTTATCATCTTTTAAAATACAATAAATGATCTTGTCTTTCCATATTAGATCTCTTATCTGTACAAGTAGTCCTTGACTTACAACAGTTCATTTAGTAACCATTCAAAGTTATGATGATACGAAAAAAAGTGACATGATCATTTTTCACACTTATGACTATTGCAGCATCCTCCATGGTCATATAATTTACATTCAGATGCTGATTCACAGGTTGCAGCATCCCAGAGTCATGTAATCCCCTTTTGCAATGTTGCAAAGACAATGGGGAAACCAGATTCACTTAATAACCATGTTACTAATTTAAGAACTGAAGTGATTCACTTAACAAATGTGGTGAGAAAAGTTATAAAATGGAGCTAACTCACAACAAATTTCTCACTTAACAACATACATTTTGGGCTCCATTGTGGTCATAAGTTGAGGACTACCTGTAAACAAATCCTTAAAACCTCATTCTTCAGTACTGGTCAACAAATATACATTAAGAATTACTAGAGAGAATAAAATATCTATTGTATCCTTGATTGACTAAAACAACTTTATATTCATTCCTTTTGCTTTTAACAATCTTGATATTTAATCATTTCAAGAATTGTTTAAATGTCCCAGAACTTGATTTCTTTTCATTTTTTTCCTTTGTTCTTTCCCAGAAAATTCTTCAAATCTTTAACAATTCCCTTTTGTATATCCAATATGGGGAAATTATCCAGGTCACTCTCTTGGTTTGTTATTTTTATATCCCTTTGATTACTAAGAAATCAGCTGGCTTTTTAAATATCTAGCATGACATCTTTTTTCCACATTTATTCTTGTAACATCATTTTTAAATCCACTTTCAGATCAGTTTCACTCTTGTCCAGTAAAACTTATTTGTGTTCCATTACATCTTTAAACTGTAAAGGCAAACACTCTTAAAATTAACTTCATTATATCCAGTGTTAAGATATTTTTCCATTCTGTATCAATAAGCCAATTTAAGTGTTCTTCTCCTTTAATTGTAATCTTTAGCTCCTTTTGGTTCCCTTTAATGTCCAATCTTTGTCCTCCTATCATGTTTTTAAAGAGAAGTCAAAACAAAAACATTTTCCCTCAAGACTCTGGTCTGAGACTCTAGAAAGAGTGCAGAGAAGAACAACAAAGATGATTAGGGGACTGGAGGCTAAAACGTATGAAGAACGGTTGCAGGAACTGGGTATCTCTAGTTTGATGAAAAGAAGGACTAGGGGTGACATGATAGCAGTATTCTGTTATCTCAGGGGCTGCCACAAAGAAGACAGAATCAAGCTATTCTCCAAAGCACCTGAGTGTAAGACAAGAAGCAATGGGTGGAAACTAATCAAGGAGAGAAGCAGCCTAGAACTAAGGAGAAATTTCCTGATAGTTAGAAGAATTAACAACTTGCCTCCAGAAGTTGTGCATTCTCCAACACTGGAAATTTTTAAGAGATTGAATAACCGTTTGTCTGAAATGGTATAGGGGTTCCTGCCTAAGCAGGGGGTTGGATTAGGTCCCCTCTGACTATTCTATTCTATTCTATTCTATTCTATTCTATTCTATTCTATTCTATTCTATTCTATTCTGTGAAGGATTCTTATAATTAATTCCAAATTCTTAATTCAAATCTATCTGGACCCTTAGTTCATTTGTATCTTTCCAAAATCAAAGTATCCTTCTGCTATTTATTCCAAAATGTTTAAGTTCTTAAACTTGTATTTAAAATTTCTTTTGCTAATGATTGAAGGAAACTTACCTGGGGCTATAAAAGCTGTCAATTCAAAGATTCCTATAGGGTCTGTAAAAATGAAAACTGTAGTTTGAACAAAGATGATTTTTCCTCATCTACTACAGCTCCAAATTGGCAAGAGACTGCTGTCCTGAAATCTTGCAAGGAACAACTGTATGGAACACTTGGGGACAATTTGAAATCCACTCCTTGTCCTAAAAGGGAATACAAAGTGCAAGCCTATTTGTCAGCTCTTTATTCTGTCAAGGTAATTGAATCCAGTTTCAATGGAGTCATCTTCAGTTCACCATTTCTCCCCCACCCCCAAGTCCCTTTCAATAGGATTTCCAGCTGAGCATCCCAATCACAGTCATATATTTTGTGAATGGAAAAGCAACTGTTCTAAAATCAGTTGGTGGCAAGAAGAACTATCAGCAGTGGTTCTTTATTTATTTATTTATTTTAAAAATGTGTACCCCGCTTTTCTAAATATTCAAAGCGTAGTAGTATTTCATCATATTCTTTACTGAAGGCAGGAGATACAAGATTTTAGAAATTAAGTATTAACAAATTAGGGTGCAGCCAAGAAAGTCCCTGTAGTTGTCCCCATTTCCATTCCATTCCATTCTCAAATAGGAAGAACATGTGGATAAGTTATTTTTCTATTGTGGCTAGCATGACTGAAGGGTGATATGTGAGAAAGGGCTGAAACATGTATCAGAAAGTGCAAATTAGTTCATCTAATTTGCTTTCGATATGTATGAAATCAGAATCTATTGACTGATAACACTCCATGTTACACTCCACTAAACGTTGCTAATAGAAAAACAAGATATGAACTTGTGGGAAAATGTGCAAACTCTGGATAAGTGCTACCAAGGAGAGAAATTACATTAGGTGGCATGAATGGATGGGTATGAATGAAAATGAGAAAAAATGATGGGGGGATTCAGACACCTAAAAGTGAATGAAATAATACTAAATTTTCTATGGTTAGACACTTGGAAGGTGACATGTGAGAAGTAGTATTAAGACTCAGGAACACATATGCTACACACATTTTCCATGTCAACCTGATCTCAGTCTTGCTGAAGTTGGAGAAAATAAGTTCCTTGAAACTACAAGTGGTCCTAGTAAACAGATGTGTAGCTCCAGCTGAAAAAACATGTTCCCTGCTTATTCAACAAGGTTTAGATATGTGCCCACATTTTTCTACATCATTTTGTGCCAAATTTGAGTCTTAAGTATTTCAGAAAGCTTTAAGAGTTTGTCATACATGTAGCAATGTTCACCTTTTACCTCCTTTCAAATTACAATTTATATGTCATCCACTTTTCTGTTTATTTTTCAAACCAGCATCAACTCCCAAGTGAGTTTCAAAGCTAAGTAATTTGCATCTAAGCCTCAAATCCTAGGTTACAATTCTATCCTATACTTATTTGGCCTACCAAAATTCCACTGAATTCAGTGAGGTTTACTTCTGTGGACACAGGTGAGATTGCACTGTTAAATCACTTTTTTGCATGCTTTTCTGCCATATGAATCACTTCTCTTTATGCTTGGGTATGAAATTAGATTTAATATTTTCAATTATAACAAAAGAAAGAGTTCAGTGGTCTAACACCTGCATAGACTGTAGAATTCTACAAGTCCAATCTCTGGAATCTGCAGCAAGTAATAAACATGAACATTGGCTACATGAGGCCTCAAAAAAGTTTTTGCTAGCTAAAGAAAACAGTGTTGGAGTAGATGAAGAAATATTTTAAAATCTCAGTTCTGGCTAGTACTTAACCCTAATATCTGAAAGTTTCCAGCTGAACATCTGCCTTCTCCTGTAGTCAACAGGGAGAACTTCAGGCTCAAGATGATTGATACTATAAAGCAGTACTCACTCAACACCATGGGTTACTTGTACCTGTCTAGTCTTGTTGAGATGAAGAAAATGGACCATTATGACATAATAGCTACAGCATGAATTGTTTACATTTGAAGAGAACAAATGAATTCTTGAGGGATCATTTGAGAGGCCTCCGTGATACAGCTTTGCCCCACTTGTGAGAAATTGTGAGTAGCACTGACATTTTGATGCATGGGCAAGAATTGCCCTCAGAGGAGTTTTGTTGGTTATGTTTACTTGGAAGCAGGAATATTTCAGTTTAATAAAGCTCACTTCCAAGTGGGTTGCAAATAGCTGTAGCCCAACTCCAGAGTAATCCCAAAGGTGCTTTTTCAAGAGGCAAGTGGACTTTCTAGGGGTTTTTTGAAGCTGTTGAAGAAGAAGCTGAAGAAACTTCTTGGATGAGAAGCAAAACGTTTTCAAAGAAAAACCAGAAAGTCCAGTTGCCTCTTGAAAAAGCACCTTTGAGACAACCATGACCTGGATGACTGAGAATCTCCATAGACATTCAACTCCAGAGTACTAATGAAAACAAATATTCTTCTGAATGAAGTCGGTAGCTGAAGGGATTGGTGAACCTCAGGGCAACAGTGCTTTTATTTGATTAAGGATTCCACAAAAAGGCACCATGGATTACAAGCGAATGCATTTCCTTCAGGCCTTACAAATACCGTATTTATTTGAGTATAACGCGCACACGTGTATAACGCGCACCCCTAATTTTCGATTAAAAATCGGTATAAAATTTTGTTTCACTTT
>JAOYMU010000001.1:113671110-113681469 GCA_025802295.1 Psammodynastes pulverulentus | reverse complement strand
GTTTATTAGCGGTTTACAGAGGAATGGTGCAGACGCTTCACAGGAAGCGACATCGAAGCCGACGATGGCACCGGAAGCCCAATCTGTACTTTCTTACTACTGTACTTTCAAGCCAATCTTGACTCCTGGCAACTGTCTGGAAGAGTCACTGCTCTTTTCTTGGCAAGAACTTTGCCATTGCCTTCTTTCCAGGACTGAGAGGGAGTGACTGGCCCAAGGTTACCAAGCAAGATTCGTGCAGAACTCATACTCTTCCAATTTCTAACCCAGTGCCTTAACCACTACACCAAAGTGGCTCTCTGGGTTCATTAAGGATTCCCAAATGTAACTGGGGCAAAATTTTCATATCAGATTTTTTTTGGGGGGGGGAACCCCCTGTTAAGTGGCAAGCTTAATAGCTTATACATGGCAGATCTTAAGGAATCTATATGGTTCCTTAAAACCTCTCAAAATCACCCATTCTTCACGTCTTCAGTGGTCCAATAAGGCCATTTTGCATGTTTTTTTTAAACATTTTTCTATGAGCTACAGATGAGGAACCTATGGCCATCGATTGCTAACCCCCTGATGCGAGAGGATGTCTTCTTTTTTATTCTCTTTCACAAACAGAAATAAATACTTTCTGATAAATTAATTTTTCATCATACATGTTTTCTTTCTTAAATTTCCTGTACAATCAACGTATTATGTAGCCCTCTATCCAAATAATTCTGGCATACCTGCATCAGAACTTCCCACGTGAATTGCAGAATGTCTCATCAAAGTTAGCACAATTATTCTGGCAGCAACAGCTGGGTAGTGGTGGCTATTATTCCCTTACCTTATTGTGCCAGGTTAAGACCCTTTGTACATTACAGAGCTTCTCCTTTGCCAATTCAACAGATCCTTACTATGGGAAACTGGTTGCATTCCAGTAAACAGTAGTGGGAAAGGCCAAAGGAAAAAACTCAATAAAAATGCATCTCAGGTTTTAAAATGTTTCTTTTCCAGATTCTTTTAACAGGGCATACCATACTCAAAGGCATCATTAGCATTGCTTGTGAAAACAATATAGGCCTGTGCTTTCAGATTTTCTCAAAGAATGGCCATAAAATTGCCCTCTGCCTCGCTCCTACAGAGCTCCGTTTGACAAGCCACATTTCAATTAATGGGAGCTGAGCAAGAACACTGCCGAGCTCATTTCTTTGGAATTTGAGCTGGAGAACTTTCCAATTGCTTTTCTGCCTTCAGAACTGAGCACTGCTGGAAAAAATTTCCAATAGCATGAAATTTAATCCCTATAAATATTAAGATGTATATGCTAGGGGGGGGGGGAAATAAAATATCCAGAACAAGGACATGCAGGCACACACACAACAACAACAATAGCAACAAAATGTGGAGGGGGGATTATTCTCTGTAGCGTGCATTCAAGTAAGGATGCAGGCCATTTTGTAATGGTCTGAACAATGGACCTGCATTATTTAAATTAATTGCCATTCCTTGTGAATTCTACAAAAATATACCTAAGGCTGCTTCTTACACAAAGCTAGTGGAGATTGCTAAAACTCCAGCTTCCACCACTTGTTATTCTATCCAGCAAGCCTAACAAGCATCAATAACAGTCCTACACTTTTCTGAATTCTCCCCTCATGGGGTTTGAATAAAACAGATCCATTCAGTCCCTGAGTTGGTACCAGAACTACAGTTCTGCCTGCAGCTGCTGCCTCAAGCAGAGACTTTCAGTCCATGGGCTGCTCCTGAAGTTTTCTCTTAAGACAACAAAGCCTTGTTCCATTGGGCCTTTTTAAAAAGATGCCTGAATGACAGAAGTGGTTTGCTATGCAGGATATGTAGGTGCTTTTTAAAAAAACTTACATGCACTTTGCTCCATCTAAATAATACTAAATCCCTCTATAATCACTGGGGCTGACATCTTGTGCCTGAGGCAAAGCAGAAAATGTTGCCCCCTCCTACTTCATTCAAAATGCAGAAGCAACTGTTTGTACCTCACTTCAGCTCTTGAATGGGAGAACACACACATACACACACACATACTAATTCAGAGCTGGAGGGTAGATCATAGGCAGAGAAGGAATGGCTGAAGGGTTGTGAAATAATGGCTGGAGGCCTCTTCTGCAATCCACAGCATTAGCCACCTGAGACAGTTGGGCCATTCTGCCAGACAGGAGGGCTGGATCTGGCAGTCACAATTTTGTTTCTCTTCGGACATATTTTATGGATATCCCCCTGACCTCTAAAATGTTGCTAATGCAAGGTATAAACTGGGAGAGACAAATGATAAAGCTGATCTACACACTGGCTTACTTAGGGTATTAGAATCCAACATTTCATTCAAATGGGCAGGTGCCCTGGACATTTACATATTCACTTAAAGCAGATGCCATTTGATTCAATGGGACGCACTCCCAAATAAACCCACTTCCATTAGAACAACACCACTAGTCAGGAGTTATGCTTATAATTTGGGCTACATGGGTCAATAGAGGAGTTGAATCCCATTTGTTAATGTGACAGTTTATACAAGAAGTACATTCACTTGAGAATGAAGTGAAGGGGATTAAATTCCAGAACCCTATATATATTGGGCCAATAATTCATCTAGAGAATTTCAGTTGAAGGAAATGAATACCAAAATTCAAAATCAGGAGTTGAGAGAACCCTGTGGTGTTTATGGGTTTTGAAGGTACTTAGAAGTCTTTTCTTAAGTGCTGGGCTTTCAGAAACATTTTTTTAAGTTCTGTAAATATTCTACCATAATTGAAGCCATTGTTTATAAAAGGAAACTGAATTATTGAAGATCTGTTAGTAGATGAATGGAATCTATAGTCCCTTTTTGCCCAATATCTAAGAAGCAAAATCCACAGGGGAGACATGTTGAATTGTTTCAGCTGCTCAGAATTAATGCTTTGTAGCAGTCCAAAGAAAGTGTAACTTCAGAGGGGAGAACAGTCTTCTCCTTTTTCATGGTTTGTCTGTTTAGCAAAATGCATTTTTACAATTTTGTTGTAGCTGACTCAACAGTTACAGTGCAAAGAGCCATCCGTGGGAGTTACCCCTCAATTATGCCAATTTAATCAAAGTAGAGAGAGGACTCAAACCTGTAAACAGAATTAACATGAGTTAGGGTCCCCACCCATGCACATAAGCATTGTGTTAGAGAAACCAAAGGAACATCCATGTTTCTGCTGAAAACTGGGAAGGGCAGCCTTTCTGGCTATAGATTTAATGTATACATTTACATGTGGGAACCAAGTAGTTCAGCAACCAATCACCAGATACATTCATATTACTAATGGCATGGTGAATGTAGCTGGTATATCTGTTTCAAAATTCTTACCACAAGGGACTTATAGCATAAAATACCATGTGAAACAACCAAGTGAGGAAAGATAGCAGGAAAAAGCAACAAAAAAAATACATCCCAAAACATGTGAGCTTGTAGAGAGCCTTAAAGAATTAAATCAGATAGTTGCACAGAGGTTATCTAAGACAGTCCTCTTCTAGACATAAGAGTTGGAAGAAGTCCTAGCATCAGAACTTGCTATGCTGGCCAAAAGTTAGGGCCTTCCCATTCCCTTGGGGTTATTATCCAGAATTATCAGCATCAGATCAACCACTGCCACTCTTCCCTGCCCAGCCTTCAGATGTACTTAGGCAACAGCAGAACATTTGGATGAAAACAGTGGATTAAATCTGCTTTTAAAGCAGCCACCATCTTACATTTTCTACAGTTGGATATCTGGTGTTAGGCATTACATTTTCAGAAATCTAAGATGACAACACAGTGATGTTTAGTATTCAATGTTCTTGGGCATTCTCCTAAGATGGGGGTCCTAGCAAGCTTATCTCACAATAGAGTGATATTGCTACAGTGGAGATAGGACACAACTGGAAAGTAGTGTTGTGGAACATTCTCTTTTTAAAAGACTCTGAATGTGTATGGGAATGTTGTGCTTATTGAAACGATGACGCATGGATTTTAACTGTGGGATTCTTTTCCAATTTGGACCTAGCCACAGACTTTTTTTGTGTTCTGGAGGACAGGACATTTCACTGTATTGTTTCAAGCTGCTAATCTGATTCCCAAAATAATGCTAAAATGTTCTTTTTGGCTAAAGAAGGAGAAAGCCTTAATTAAATCTGCATGTTTAGCTAAGTAATTAGTTTTTGGCAAGTATATCTCAAAAGCAGATATCCCTGTCTTATTGGATTTAACAGGTTTCTCAGTTTAAGAGCTAAGAAAGAGAATGGCACACACTTTTTGAATACTAATCATTTTTTTCTTCTCTCCTTTACCCATGTTGACATCATCCTCTTATCCAGAAGTAGGAGGGTCTTTATTTTATTGGGCTAGTGTGTGAATCAAAATATCTCAAATGTCTTTTTCTTTGTTGGGAGATCTCTAGTTGGGATCCTAGAAGCATCAGCCATTCAGTTGCCAATTACGTTTAGACACCCTACATTTCTAACCAAGAAGAATAGATGATACAAAAGCCTGGAGCTTTTCTATCATTTTTTCCCTCAGAAAAAGAATGAGAAATTGGATGTTGACCAGATAAACAAATGCAAAATGCTGACTCATGGAAGCCTCACTCATTCCAGCAATAATAAAGGTTCTGGATACCCATGAACAAAAGCTCCTACTCTTTTTCCACCAGAAAACTATTTTTTTTCCTTCAATGGGACAAATGCAAGACCAGCATCTTGGAGCAGTAAAGAGTTTTGCAACTTTATTGTAAAACTATTTTCAGTTTAGGCTTTGTGCAAAATTGAGGTTTGCACTGCTAAACTAGTTTAAATCTGTCTTCCTTTTCTCCCCTTTCTACTATTGTGACTTTGGTTTTTCTTCTACTAGGTACTGTATTGTTTAAAAACTGGAAAAATCAATTCTCCAAATTTTCCCCCTTTCCCCCAACATCCTTTTAAGATTTTTTCCTTTCTCCCTTCATTCTCTCTCTCTCTCTCTCTTTTTCTTTCCTGTCTAATACTTTCTATAATTTCTAAACTTCTGACACCCCAACTTGCCTACAGCAACTCTTTCACAAATTATTGCTATCTAAAATTATTACCACTTCCAGACAGACTGGGTAATCAAGAACATGCTACTTCAAGCACAATTTTAACCCTAGTCAAGTTGCACTCATGCCAGTTAAATTTCATTTATAAATGTTTTTTGTTGTGGTCTGTACATTGTATCAATAACATTTATTTTTATGTCTCATTTAATCAACCCTTTACCCTATGTTGTATTTTGAATTAGACTTTCCTTAACAAAAACCATAGAATTTGTTGCATTTTTACTTTTCTTTAAAGAAATCACTTGAATGCTTTGATTAAACACATTTAATGTGTATCTACACTTTACTTTGAAAGGCTTATATTTATATCTGTGTTAATTCATCAACGCACACTTTTGGGAATCTCATCTTTGAATCACAATCCTGGATTACATTTGGTAATTCCAAAATCAGCCTCTCTGTACCATTGGCTGCAAAGATCCAAAAATTATTTCTAAGGGAAAAGGAGCAGAGGATCAATTTTAATGGACATTAAGCCTCCAGGAGCTCTCCAGAAATGCCAAAATGTAGAGAACATAGACAATGAAAGACAGGAAAAAGAGCTGCTACTAAGGCTACAATCAGATACAAGGGACTTCAGCCCAGGCCCAAAACATAACTTGAGGAAACAATTGTCACCTAATTCATGTGAGTATAAAGTGAGTCAGGAAAAAAAATTGGGTCAGCCACTCCGTCTCAGCCCAATTCACCTCACAGGGTTGTTTCTGGAGGGAAAACAGGAGGAGAAAGGAGCATTGTGTATGTTCATTCCCTTGAGTTATTTATAAAAAAATAAAATAAAGGTGGAATCAATTATTTTTAAACCTCCACAAAGACTTGCAAGATTTTTTTTACTATAGCTATTATAATAAAAGTAGACTTGCCCTACATAGAAACATAGAAAACTGAGGGCAGAAAAAGACCTAGTGGTCCATCATGTGCCCTATGAGTTGGTTTGTTATTTTCTTTTTAATTTATTTACATATTATTTTTAGTTATTGTTTTTAGATTTTATTCATTTTTGGGGGGGTCAGATGAAGGACATTTGTTTATCCAAAGCATGTTTAAAATGATGATTGATCCACTATTTCTGCTGGAAGTTGGTTCTAAGCTTCCACTACACTTTCTGTGAAATAATACTTTCTAACAGTACTTTTGATCCTCCCTCCTGTCATTTTCACGTTTTGCCCTCTTGTTCTTTATTTTTGCATAATATTGAAAATACTACCTTCTAGAACGTTATTCACACCATTAATATAACTAAAGGTTTCAATCATGTCACACACACTCTTTTCTCTTCTGCCCTGCACATATTCAGTTCCTCCAAACTCTTCTGGTAGTTTTTGTGCCTCAGATCTTGCCCTATTTTTGTTGTCCATCTCTGGACTCATTCAATCTTATCAATATCTTTTTTTTTAAGTGAGGTTCCGAAAACTGGACACAGTAGTCCAACTAAAGCCCTATATGGCAGGATTAGGACCCCTTTTTTCCTGCTGGTGATCCCTCTAGTGATGCATCCCAGAATTTTGTTTGCCTTCACAGTTGCCTGGCCACACTGGTTTTTCTCATTTTGCAGTCATCTGCTGTGAGCACACCTAAATCTTTTTCTTCTGTTGTTCTATCTAATACTGTACTTACCAAGATGGTGTACTGTTCCCCCTGTTGGAGGATTCTTTTTCCTTAAGTGCATGATTTTACATTTAAAAACATTGAACTCGAGTTTCCACATTTTTTACCAATTTTCCAGCAATGCCAAATTGTTTTCCATGTTATGAATACCCCCAGGAACGTGAACTCTATTACACAACTTTGTGTCATTAGCAAAAAGATAAATCTTACCTAGCTATCTTTCTGTGTAATATTACAAACACATTGAACTCAACAGGACCTAGGACTGAGCCTTGTGGTAGACTACTTGTGGAAGCAACAGCAATAGCACTTAGACTTATATGCTGCTTCATAGTGCTTTACAGCCCTCCCTAAGTAGTTTACAGAGTCAACATATTGCCCCCAACAATCTGGGTCCTCATTTTACCGACTCGGAAGGATGGAAGTCTGAGTCAACCTTGAGCCATTCAGAATCGAATTCCTAGCAGTGAGCAGTGAGTTAGTCTGCAGTACTGCATTCTAACCACTGCGCCACCACAGCTCATAAGCAAGTTTCAACATCAAGAAAAAGAAGGTAGAGTCATTACAGAAAAGAGACTTCTAAACATTAGAGATTGATGGTAGATGGATGAGCGATTGTTAGAATATGTCAAGTTTCAGGAACAAGGAAGCAGATGCTACAGAAGGTTCTAAACTAAAAACAAGAATTTGATGTACATCAAAAGGTGAAGAGGAGACCTGTTTAGAGGTTAATTCCAGTCATGAATTGGAATGTATACATATGAACTGTTAGGATTAACTGTAATCTTAGGGATTAGGATGATCAGAGCCAGAAATATTTCATAGTATGATAACAGTGGATACACCAGCACAAATGAACTGTCTTCCATATGCCTCTGATTCATGTTTCAGTAAAGAATACCGTTCTTAAAGAAAGTGTTGATGTTTGCTATACTCTTTCCACTCTATGTACACTGTTCATAAATAAAATGTTAGGAATTGGAGTCTTGGAGTAATTCTTGTTAGAGTTTCTTCTGTGCTTTTTGGAAGTGGGTTATAATCTATATGCAAAAGCTTTCAGCCCATCCTTGGATAGAAAAAAGCAGCATCCAAACTGGAGTATTTGGTATTCTCACATGGCAATCATGTATGCAGACTGGAGTGGGCAGGGTTATTTGGACTTAAATTGAACAACAGTGAAGGATTATGGAGATTCTCAGCCATCTAGGTCATGGTTGTCCCAAAGGAGCTTTTTCAAAAAGGCAACTGTTTTTCCATGAAGATGTTTTGCTTCTCATCCAAGAAGCTTCTTCAGTTGGAGTGTCCACCAATTCAGTAAGAACTGAAGAAGCTTCTTAGATGAGAAGTGAAACGTCTTCAAGGAAAAACAAAGTCTAATTACCTTTTGGAAAAAAAACACCTTTGGGATGAACAAAAGTGAAGAGTTTCGAGCCTTGATAAACTGTCATAGGCAAAGAGAAACATATACCTGACTCTTGTCAATGTCAATCTGGGCAGAAATAAAGGTAGAAAACAAGCAGATGCATTTGCTTAAAGAAAACTATATATTTGTGTGTATTTGCCAAAATTCAGGACTGGATTACATTAAAATAAGCCTTTTAAAATGTTCCCTTCATTATAATTCTCTTTCTGTCTCTGTCAGTTCATAAGTTGCTTGCACGAATAAAGAAGGAACGGTTTGGTTTCATTTGCAATTGTGCAACCAAACCATAATATGGCTGCACTATTTGGCCTGTTAATGGACTAGTAAAGCAATGCTTACCTAAACATGGAAAGCAAAAGAATTGAGCACCTCCTGGCAAAGTATAAGGCCAGGTTCCATGGGAGAGAGAGAATGCTGGCAGAAGGTGAGGAAAATAGAGAAAATGACAAAATCATGAAGCCTGACTTAGCACAACACTACAACTCTGTAGTCATATGTATGAAAGAACACAGTAGATTTAGTATAAGAGGGGTGGTGGCATTAAGGCAGCTATTACATTTCTGCAAATCCCAAAAACTTATCCAGATTAATTTAACTTTAATTGACTGCACTATATTGATGGATCTACTGTTTTTGGCAATGCTTAAGACTGGACTACCACTTCAGGTTTTGTGTATAAACTAAACATAAAATAATTTGTATACTGAAGTTGTCAAGAGATTAAATTGTGTACTGGAAAGTCCCAGGTTCAAAGCTCCTAAGACGAATAAACAAGTCTTCAATTTAATCTATTTCTCAAATTCACATACTAACAAGAACATTGGACCAACTTACTTTACATAAGAATATTAAACATCCACAAGTACAGTTGCTAATATAATGATAATTATATTTTTATGTCAGCTTCCTCCATCCTAGCAAATGAAAAATTATTGGACTGTATTTCCTATCACCCCAAGGGCAAATAACAGCTGCAGACCAAAACCTCTAGACCTCAGGATGAACATGGGGGCTAAACAACAGGTACACTTGTAAAAGGGAACATTTCTGATTTTACCCAATTTCTCCCTCTAGATGCCTGCTTATATTCTCTAAAACTAGGGGTCTCCAACCTTAGCAACTTTAAGACTTGTGGACTTCAACTCCCAGAATTCCTCAGCCAGCTTTGCTGGTTGCAGACCGCTGCTCTAAAACACCTCAGGGCTTCTCTGGAATGGTCCACAGCCCTCAGAATCAGGCTACTAGAATGAGAAAGCAGGAAAGCTCTGTTGAACACACAGAAGTATTAGTAAGCATTAAGATTTAATGGACTGTCATTTTTATCATTCAAACTTTCTGTTTTAAGCACAACTACTTTTCTCTTGCCCCAGCCTCATATGAATCATTAATGTATTTCAGAACACTCACATTTGACCCTTGACTTACAGAGGCTCACTCACACATGAAGTAAATCATCCAATATTGCTCTTCCTATTGACTTTCTGTGCTCAGCTATACTTCAAAGTTTGTTAAATTTCACATACTGCACATGGATATCATCCCCCAAGGAAGCATTTTCAACTGGGACATATTTCAGTCCTGAAATGTTGCTTTGTCTTATTGGCCATTAGTTTTCAATACATTATTTATTGGTCTGATATTTTATTTATTGATTGATTGATTGATTGATTGATTAGCTTACAAGGTAATAAACATAAAAATAAACATAACATACAAATAAACGTAACATAAGTAAGAAAACAAGAAAAAGATACAAATAAATCAGGACAACAGGACAGGGACAGTAGGCACGATTGCACGCTTATGCACACCCCTTACAGACCTCTTAGGAAAGGGGTGAGGTCTAAAGGGGTTAACTTGAGGGGAAAGGAGTGAGGATTACAGCTCTTCTGCAAACAAACTACATGTTTGAAACCTCCAACTTAGCAGATTGTCAAAACATGAACCTAACAAGACTAAAACCTGTACAAAACAGCTATAAAAGCTGTATGTTTGTATCAGTAAGGCTCACAGCACTAATAGTGCATATTTGTATTTTTGACAGAATGAACTTCAAAACCTATTCAAACATGAGGGTGAAGGTTCGTTCTCTGAGCTTGTGGGTTGATTTCCAAATGTTTCATTATCAGGCTTGGTAACATCTTCAGCAGAGTTTAGGGGATGTCCATGTCCATATAAACTTCACTGAAGATGTTACCTAGTCCTAGTATCGAAACATTTGGAAACCAACCCACAAGCTCAGAGAAC
>JAOYMU010000001.1:113534933-113548609 GCA_025802295.1 Psammodynastes pulverulentus | reverse complement strand
CTTCAATCCCCAAAAAACCAGTAGTGCAATAATAATTTTTAAATATCAGTTACATAAATTGCCTTGGACAATGGAAAATATTTTCTGTAAGGGATTAATTACTGTTAGGTATACTGTAATCAAGGATTGGTTTTGGCTTGGAAATGCACTCATCTGATTTTTTTTCCTCCATGTGTACATCAGGAAAAATGGAACTTTCTTATTCATCAAAAAGGCTTTGAACCTTTCAGCACAGTATTACTTGTCCTTTTCCTTGTGTGTGTATCTTTGTCTTATCTATGCTGATACAACTATTGTTTTTAATTTTGTATTATATGCCTCCAGATATTCCAGACTGCAATGATGGAATTATGTTAATGATTATGCAAGTAAAAAGGAATTAATGTGTGAATTTTTGTGTGAACCAAGGAACTTCCTTCTTATCAATGCTTTCCTGGAGGTGCTAGCAGGAAGGAACCTACAGCTAATTGCTGTAGCTTTAGTAAAGATTTGAGGCTTCATACCTTAAAATTTGCCTTTACAAAAGGCGAGAGAGGTCTTTCCAACACAAATGATTATCATGGCATTGAATGTAGGTTTCAGTTATAGTGCAGTACAAACCAACTAAAACAAAAAAAACCTGAATGCTTCCAAAAACAAATAAATTTTGGCTTGATAGGGTCTTCTAAAGGTTGGGTTTACCCTCTTACTAAATCATGGTTCATTTATTAATGAGTTGCTGAATCAGCCCCACTAAGCCACAAAATGCTAAACCAGAAGTCTAAGGGCAGAGTGCCTATTTGAGCTCCCTCCCATTTTCTTCTTACTGCATCCTAAGCCAATTTATATCACCTTTTCTTTTGCTTATGTCAATAGACTAACAAATAATGAGTGTTTGGGGAAGGCTAAAATATTAAAATAATTCAAGACTATAGTTTAACTAAACAGTTTAACTACTTTCAGTGAAAAGTATTAATCTATTTGTTTATTTCAGGCATCATTTATAGTCCTTTCTCTTCCTTGTTTCAGGGCTAGGGCAATTACTTGTCTTAGCATTGTTCACAGATAATATACATGGAACGATCTTTGCTGGTTCCAGAATTATTCCCAATTTGTAACAAATGTAGACAGATGAATAACAGAGACCAGCAAAAATGGTGCACAATTTGAAAGAGATTTGATATAATTGGTTGGAGCCAGCTTCTATGCTGGTTCTATGGTGGGAATATTCCCTCCCCAAATATTCTTGCTACTAAAATTTGGGGCGGGGCTTGTTATTACTGGCTTCCCCCTTTCTTTGCAAGAATCAAAGCTTCCTTTTCCAAATGGTACCCAATTCTATGACACAAAACTTTGGGAAACAGAGGAAATATTCAGGGATGGGCTGCTGGTGGTTTGCAGGGGTTTAGGATAATCTCTAGATAAGATTCTGTGCAGTTTGGAGAACCCCTAAATCACACTCCTGCCTGGCCCCACTCCCCCACCCTGCCCCTCCCAGAAGTCCCCATGTGGCCTGATTTGGATGCAGGTAAGTGCAGGGCACACACAGAAGCTCAAGGAGGGCAAAAAATGGGCCTAGCAGAAGTTCAGGAAGTTCTGGAGCCTGTTTCCTGCCTCCAGAGGGCCTCTGGAGCCTGGGGAGGCTATTTTCGCCCTTACTGAGGCTTCAGGAAAGCCTCCGGAGCCCGGGGAGGGCAAAAACACCCTCTCTGCTGTGGTGCAGGAGGCCGACTATGCCGCGCTCATCATGGCTATGTGAACCCAGCAACCAGGCAGAGAACCCCTTGCTAAATTTTTTGAAGCCCACCCTGGAAATTTTCCAGTAATGGAAAAGAAAATTTATTCCACCAATAGAATTCCATCACTGAAACCTCTTACTGATTAAAGAGACAGTTTCTGGATCCGCAAAGCATACAGATAGATGAAAGTATTTTTATTTTTTTTTACTATTTGTCATCTGAGATAGTAACTGGTCTTTTGCAGTCTTTCATCTACATGGCCGATTTGAATCTGCATTAATTAGCGTGCAATGGTTTTGATTTTGAACTACTTCAAGTAATATGTTATCAATAGCAATAGTCTCTAAGAAAAATTGGGTTAAAAGGTCTTCTTTTTCCTTGAATGATGCTCCAGACCAATCTGAATAAATTGGACTACAATGAATTTGGGATGAAGATTGATGGGCAATCTTTGTGCATCTACAAAATAACAATGTTATTATTATTATTCTTTGTGTGTCCTGAAAAACAACAATGCTATTATTACCAGTGTTATTTCACCCCCATTTGACAAATGGAAAAATGAGTTAAAAAATGTCCCAGCCCACCAATCATTTATTGAGGCCGAAAATGAAATCATGTGACTGATACCTCACTGGACCTTAAACCATAATGCTTTTATAATTCTCAGTATCTTAAAAAACAATACACATTTAAATTATTTACCGAAGTTATATAGCACATGAAATGTATTAAATACGTAATACAATAAATGAATTCAAAATATTTTTGATATAAGTGTTGCTTTTTTCCTCAGTATACAAACTGAGGTGATATATATGATTAAACAAGAGATATATGACTAATTCCCCTAGAGGGCAGCATGACCTAAATTAAACTAAACTATTCAATTAACATCTGCCCCTTTCCCATTTTAGTTAATTTTTTTTTCAAACTTCCCTTTTTGCCGGCTGATAAATGTACTAGTATACTGCTACCTATAATCTCAAATAACCATAGAAGAATATTAATTATGTTCCTAAAATAATAATATACGAGACCTGATAGAAAGCAAAGGTGAAGTGAATTAATTACTGTATCAAATTTATATTCTAAAGGGTAATATGAAGATATAATAAAATTATTCAAGCCGAGCAAATCTATATCGAGTCAATACTTGGATTAAATATAATCTATGAATCTTGTGTACTATTTCTTAATTTTCATAAAAAAATCATAGTGTGTGCTTGTGAAGCAGTTTTGGAAGAATATTTCACTTGAAGAATTGGTAGAATAAAGCACATTTTTGAAATGTTGCAGAACTCTGGAATAGATCTGCTTTTCCAAATCATGCTCTAGGAACTGGAATGAATAAAAAAATATTTCTTCCAGACCTGCCCAAAACAGGCTGGACTGTTTCTGGAGCCTTCAGAACACAGCATAATCAGAGTATAAACCATATTGCTGTACGATTTTAATAAACGTTGGCAATGTTGTTAAATAATTATCCAAAATGTTACACAATTTGTATTCACTATCAAATGCCACCACACCTTTAATACTTTAAACTTGACTAATGAGAGAAGCTAAGAATTCAAGAATTAGATTAAAAATTAATCTGCTTTTGTGTTAACATAGCTATTAACAGGAATAGCTTGAAGACAATGACTCTGGACAACAGATAAAGACCCAAAGTGTGATCCAATAAAGAAAACACATTGAAAATCTATATTTTCTTAGAAGACATTTCATAAATTTACTCTAAACTATATCAAAGGCCATTTCAAAGTTTATTGAGATTAGAATATTAACCTTATCTCTGTGATATCCAAAATAACAGTTCCCAGAGGAATATTATCAGCGCTTCTCTATTTTTTAATAATACAAACTGAAATGGGTAAAGTGTCATTTTTTCTTCTATTTCATTATGTCTGATTCTCAGAGACAGCCTGCACAAGTCCCTGCAATTTTGTTAGCGAGGTTGTTTTGGCAATGTTTGCTATTGCCTCCTTTCTACGATAAGAGAAAATGACTAGCTTGAGATCACTCTGGTGACTTTGCACTTAAGGTTGGACTAAAACTCCAGGTCTCCTGGCTTCTAGCTTAATGGCAACTGTAACACATTCAATACAGATGTCTTTTAAACATATTGGAATCTTCAGCTAGTTTAGAATGATGTAAACAGATTTTGATTTGGATACGTTAAACAGAACATATGATACTTCTGCTAAAACGTTTGCACTAGTTGCACTGCATTTTAAAAAGGTAAAAGTAATGGTAAAAATTTCCCTTGTCCAGTCATGTCTGACTCTAGAGGGCAGTGCTAATGTTCATTTCTTAGCCGAAGGAACCAGCATTATCTAAAGCAGGGGTCCCCAAACATGGAACTTTAAAACTTGTGGACTTCAAGCTATGCTGGCTGGAGAATTCTGGGAGTTGAAGTCCACAAGTCTTAAAGTTGGTAAGTTTGGAGACCTCTGATCTAAAGATTCTTTCCTGGTCATATGGCCAGCATGACTATACATTGAGACGCACAGAACACTGTTACCTTCCCACTGAAATGGTACCTATTTATCTACTCCCATTTGCATGCTTTTGAATTGCTAGGTGAACAGGAGCTGGGGCAAGTAACAGGAGCTCACCCTGTTGTGCGACGCTCGAGTCTCGAACCGGGCTGTCAGCTTTCCAGCTAATTAGGGCAGCATCTTTAACTGCTGAGCCATCCTGCCCCTACTGCATTTTCAGACACTGATTAACATACTATCATGAAGCATAAACTTTATACAGCTTGGCACTGGGCAATGTGAAAACCTGTATTTTTCCTAACAAATTTGCTAGCCATTTTTTTGTTTTGTTCTTACTATCATCAATATACAGTATTTGATGAAAAGCAAAAGAATGCCTTCTCAGTGTCTACCTCCAAGTTCTCGAATTGCTGGTTTAACTCCTACCTTTCTGCTTAATAGGCAAAAAATATTTTTATTCAATAAATCCTCTAGCAGATAATTGGGTTATATGCTGATCTGACTTTTTCTAATATTTTTACGTATTGTAATTATATGAAACTTTTTTTGTTATCTACTAAGTTGTCTGTACTTCATTCTTAGTTACTATTGTGATTCAATGCAATACTGTGCTTGACAAAAAGACCAATTGTAAGTCTAAATAACAAACTATAGACTCATAAACATTTCAAAAGGGGGTTTGCTTTGGATGAACTTTGAGTGAAACACCCCCTTGAAGCCTTCTCCCCTTCTCCTACGTAGCACAATATTGGAGCTTTGCTCAGAGAAGGAGCTTCTGCCCCTAATGAGACGGATGCTCCTCAAAATGGTTGAGTTTCAAAACTTCATGACTCAGGGTAAACCCATTCTGTACCCCCAGAATAATTAACCTCATTCCACTACTGTATCATATGATAAGTCACTATAGGGAAAATATAAAGTGAAAATTAAAATTGTACAATCTATTCAAACCAAAACCTTCTATATCAGGGATGTCAAACTCGATTTCATTGGGGGCTGGATCAAGGTTGCCTTTGACTTTGGGGCCAGGGTGGGCATGGCCAACTTGATATCACTCATGCTGGGGGCATCTGTGGTGGCCTGAACATTTGGCTAGTGAAAATATGCTCCTGAGCTCCATTTTTGGCCTTGATGGTCTCCTGCAGTCCTCTACCAGCAAAAACGGAGCTTGGATAGGCCAAATGTACCCCAAGCCCTATTTTCAGTTGCAATGGCCTTCTGCAATACACTGCCAGCGTGAACAGAGCTCCATTTTTGTTGGCAGAGGGCTACAGGAGGCCATTGTGGCTGAAAATGGGGCCCTCCCGAGCTCCATTTTCATTGGCAGAGGTACCACGGGCCGTCCTTCGCTGTTTCCAGGGCAGCCCCATGGGCCAGATTTAAGCACCCTGTGGGCCTTGGGCCTTGAGTTTTGACACTCCTGTTTTATATGGTAGGCGCTCTGATCACCATTGCTCTCCTGATGAAATAATAAATTGAAATGCTGTATAATTCTGCAATAAAACTGGGAGGCTGCGCTATGCTGAAAAATTTAAACTGCCACATGCGAAGCTTTATTGGTTTGCAAGTGAATTTCAGACTGATGGTGTTTGAGATACAGATGGCACATTCACCTGCCTCATTAAAACCTATTAAAATGACAGGGCTTAATATAGATTTTAGTCACTGTAAAGCCATATACTGCTAATTTGTAATGATCATATCAACTAACAAACACATAATCAAGAAGCTCTTAAAATGTATTAAAATTCAGATCACCCTATTAACAACCTTGCTTCATTAACATATTAATAGACAATGTGCTTTTCATAATTAGATTGTATTTTCTTTGCATCATTAAAGATAATTCCTGGAGGCTTTAGAGGAAAATTCACATATTTTCCACAGAGAAATACTGCAGAATTTTGAGCTTTACATGCTATTGTTCACTCATCGTCATCCTTAGTTTTCTGCCTTCTCTACTATCCTTGTCCATGAGCTGATCAATAATCAAGATGAAGATGAATGAATGCATCAATTATCATTCATGAGAAGGGAAGAAAGTATGACATGATCCAACTAGTTATTAGATTCCTACATTATTTATCAGCTGTAATCTGGTAACTGGGCTTTGGTAGAGATCCTTTCAAATCCATAATAGGTACAGCTATATTTATCACTTATTTATCATGCATAGTGGTGTGCTGCAACCGGTTTAACAACCGGTTCAGTGAGAGAGCACGTGCATGGCGTTAAAAAACTGCCCATTTTAAACTTTAAAATGTACCTTCTATGTCAGTGCTAGTGAGTAAAACAGCTGAGGAGCAGCAATCTGCTGTGCCTGGCGAATCAGCTGAGCTAAAAAACAGGGAAATATAGGATAAGAAAGGGCAGGGGCAGGTGGACAGGACCAACTGCTTGCCGGAACTACTGGTTCATCAGAACCTGTCCGAACCAGCTGAATACCATCTCTCATCATGATATGTGTGTGTGTGTGTGCGCGCGTGTGTGTGTGTATGTGTGTGTGTGTGCGCACGTTGTTCACCAGATTTTACTAAAGGACCAAAAATCAACCTCTAGGTTTAAATACACTGATATAATTCAGGGAACTCTTCAGATAAACTGATTTAATAAGACAGAGATAGACTCAGAAATAAAGATACAGATATATGTAGATCCTAATAACGTTGCCACAGAACGTTGCAATGTGATTAAAATGTCCAGGCACATGGAAAACTCTGCATTAGTCCAGGATTTTGAACTCCCAAAGTATATGGGGAAGGAGCTTTAAATCAAACAAACTGATTAACTTTTTCAGTCCTGTAGTTTGAGTCCTGCCATACAAAAACATGCTCAAGTAACTGGCTATACCAGGCACCCAACCAGAAGCCATTAGCCTATCTCAAATAACTACTGTATTTATTTATTTATTCATTCATTCATTCATTCATTCATTCATTCATTCATTCATTCATTTTTTTTAGCATATGGCACGTGTTAGCCAGGGATCACTGAGGTGGCTGGCTACCTCTGTGAAAGGAATTTTTTTCAGGCAGTGTTATTTTTACCTGCGGGAAGCCTGAATGCCGGTAGGCATTAGGAGGGAGGCTCCTTTCTTGTCCCTGCATGTTTTATTCACTCACAGGAATCGAGCCGCCGACCTCAGCGGTGTGCAGGCCCAGCGTCTTACCACGTGAGCCACAGCAGCCCCCTCAACTAACTAATCAGCATTCATTCAACTAAAAATGGATATGTCCCTCAATCAATGAAATTTGACCAACCCCTCCCCACAATGACCTGCTGGGGAGATTTATTTATTCAGTAAAATTTATAGGCCTTCCATCTCACATGTGTCACCCTGGGCAACTCGCAATTAAAATAATATAAAAACAGTGAAAATCCAAGATGGGTACATACCACTAGATAAAGACAATATGATAAGTAACCTGCCCCCAAGCCATGAAGGGCTTTGAAGGTATCACCAGCACCTTGAATTGCACCTGGAAGCATACTTATAGCCAATGTAACATATGAAGAAGAGGTGTCACATGTGCCGAACAACTGGGACCCATAACTGCCCTGGCTACATTTTGCACCAGCTGAAATCTTGGAATACTCTTCAGAGGCAGCCCAAAGTAGAGCATGTTGCAGTAGTCCATTCTGTTTGTAGCATTATAACAATAGTTGAATTATTTTCCATGAGTCCTTCCAAGTTTTAACAGAGGAGAGAGAGAGGCCACATGCAAAGAAGAGTTTACAAGAGCATGTGTGGGGGTTATACTGATGAACATGCTCAGGAGAGGAAGAAAGCAAAATTTTAGAGAAACCCAAAACCTTTCATAGATCTACAGTAATTGGTTATTAATTCTCCTCCATAGTCTATGATTGATTCATAACCTGTTTAGACTTGGATTATTTCTTATGAATGAATTTAGCTTTACTTTTCTGAGACTTAGATTGCTCTTTGCACACAGAAAACAATACAAGAGGTAAAAATAATTTAAGGTAACTATTGATGGTTAAGATTTATTGTTGGGGCTTGAATTAAGTGGAATTTTGGGCTGCTGGATTCTGAGAATTCTGCTTTCCTGCTCGATTAATTTGACTAATTTTTGCTACGGTTTTGAGGTTGCAATTATATTAATTAATTAAGACTAAATATTGAACTCAGCAATATTTGCATTATTTGCTACACAAGTGGAATAAAGCAGTGGTGGGATTCAATTTTTTTTACTACCGGTTCTGAGGGTGTGGCTGGGGGGGTGCGGCAGGGGAAGGATACTCTATTCTCCAAATCTCCATTCCCACTCCACTCCTGGGGGAAGGTTACCACTGGTTCTCCAAACTACTCAAAATTTCCACTACTAGTTCTCCAGAACTGGTCAGAACCTGCCGAATACCATCTCTGGAATAAAGTAGGGGTCCCCAACCCCTGGTCTGTGGACGAGCACTGGTCCATGGCATGCCAGCAACTGAGTCGTACAAGTGAAGCGCCATCCACGGGATGCAGGCAGCATGCAAAACCATGCTCCCGCCGGTCCGTGGAAAAACATTTCTCCATGGAAGTGGTCCCAGGTGCCCAAAAGGTCCGGGACCACTGGAGTAAAGGATTTTTTTTATAGTAAAAAGTTTTATTGGTCACAAATATACAAATATATCGCTTACAATATGTTGAGTTTTCAATTATCTTTTCAGATAAAAATATTTTCACAAATTTTCTTACACACAGCTAGCCTTCCCATTTTAAAATGATATATATATATAAACAAAAAGTAAAAAAGGATTTAGAGTAACCAGAGTAATAACAAATCTTATCACATTAAAAAAGTTAGTGTCAGTCAAGTTAAAGTTATACAGCTTTAAAATACCAATATGAGAGATATTAGCACTTTGTGAAATGCCTTCATAAGAAAAAAGGTAAAAATATCAGAGATTAAGTCGGCCCCCTCTTATCACGGAGTAAAGGATTTTTGTTTTTAAAAAGTATTGTGTAGGTTTTAATGCAAAAAATAATGAAACCTAACCATAGATATAATTTGGAATTCTTGAGCCCATGTCAGTAAAATATCACAAACCTTAATATGTAAATGAAGCACACGTTAATACGAAAGGGTGTGTCCTCTTTTTGAGACCATGAGATATGCTGGTCCTATCCTAGATATACCCTTTCTACACCATCTGTGGGCCAGAGACAACTAGTAGTCTATAAAGATCCATCCTGTCATCAGCTACAAGTACTCTGAAGCCAGTCTGCTTGCTGCCTCGGTCTGGATATAAAGGTATCCTCAGTGCAACTATAATAATTATTTTACGTGCCAAAATGTTACCTTCCATGGTCTTAAAGATGACTAGTATATGTAGATAGCAAATGTTTGTTGAACTGGGCAGTTCCTCTATTTTTTGGGACATTTATTTAGTGGTCCATATGTTCAAAACATTTGAATAATTCTGCTTTTAAAGCCAAGGCTGTTCCACATAAAGTCCAGTACAAAAACATTGTCTGGACTTAATTAAGGTGCAGATTACAGAAGCTTGCCCTGCTCTCTAAATGCTGGGTCTAGGGACTCTCACCAACTGCATGTCTGGTCTTCGAAGAGACTACAATACTCCTGGCCTGCCATTGAGACAATCTAGCTTCATAACATAATGAGTGTAACTACTTTGCTATGCAGAACTTTAATTGTATGCAAACACTGAATATTTTCAGAGCAATCATACAAGTGAATGAATACGTTGATAAAACAAAAGAGATTTCCTTAATATGAATTACTAGGACCACAGGGTCTTCATCGCAAAAATCCAGACAACCATTGCATGCAGTACTTGTTTATCTGTTGATTGCATCCCATGTCTGAAAATTAGAGGAAGAACAATAAAAATAAATACAATTAATTGCACAGTTGCCACCTAGTGGTAATTATCATTTCCTGCCTTAATTAAAAATGAGTAAAAACCACAGCATACTAAGTTATGCTAGGGAGAATAATATGTTTATATTACTGATATATGTTTCTTCGCTCTGCACTGTAGACATATAAGAGCTATGCAATACCACTTACGCATCATCACAAAATCTCCAGAAATGTAAAGCCTAGAAACTTGAAATTTGGCATGTATGTTCCTCTTGGCTACTAGGTGCTTGCTAAAAAAGGAGTTCTACTGCCTCTCCCCAACTGAAAATAAATCTGTTCCAACTGCAGTTGAGCTAAGCCATGTCCAGGCTCCTTGCTTTCTCTTTCTTGCTCACACAGCAAATATTGTTTCAATTTCCAAACAGCCCTCAACTCTTTCACACACTGACAGGATGCTAGCCAGATGAATACCAATGGATGCTGGTAGACAGAGGCAGATTTTGTCCCCCTTATTTTCCTCCCCAAAAACTTGTTTGATCACATAATTTCGTAGTGAAGCATGGGTACCCTGCTAGTTAATAATAATTTAATTAAGCTTAAATACCCCCTGACCCCCAATAACTCATTGTTGCATATCCAGTAAAGTGGAAAGAAATAACTGGGCATAATTCAGCTTACATTATGCACAAGTTCCATTAGTTTCAAAACAACTTATCGTTATACATGTGGCAAAAATAAAGTCAATTTAACAATGAAATATATTTCAAAGTAATTGTATGTATACTGGAGTTCAGCTGAAACCATATGAATGAAGCTTTTCTCTATAATGTAGATAGACCAACACATATCTTCCCCATCCCCCCAAAAACATAATCAAGCAGAGATAATAGTAGAAGATTTGCATAAAATTAGCACTTGCTAATTTATATACATAGATGAAATGTATAAATGTTTATTATAAGTAATAATCAGAAATAAGACAGCCAGTTGAGTCTAATGAGTAAGTCACCAGGCTAGATATTAGGAGACCAGGAACTATAGTCATACCTTGGACACAAAGTCAACTGGTGACCTTGAGCCAATTTCTCTCTCTCAGCCCCACCAACAGCAAACCACTTCTGAAATCTTGTCAAGAAAACTGCAGAGACCAATCCAGGCTGTCATCATCTGTCAAGATTGACTTGAAGGGAAAACAAGCAAGCAATTTTATCATTATGGGAAAGACAGTGATACTGGAACCTGGTTAGTTGCTCAATCTGTATTAACTATGAAATACTGTTTCCAGACTTTTACTCTCTCTTAAAAAAGGCCTTCCTTTAAATAGGAGCTTCTCCTCTTTAAGAACTCATCCAAAATCCTACTGTATTTTTGAATAAATGTAAACATTCGATGTCTTCACATCACATATATCAATGAACTATGCACAGAGACACTCATTGAGTCCAACACTGGCAAGCTTACCTCCTTCATACACACAACCCATTGTTCTGTATGTGCTAAATAGCTAAATGGTTTAACTCATATGCAGCAATGGGATGTAACCGGTGCAACAACTGGTTTAGGAATGCGTGTACACGCTCGAAAAACACACACATGCCGCTTTCCAGCCCTCAGCTGGGGCAACTGTAACAAACAGCATCAGGAGATAAAGGACAGGTAAGAATCAGGGCGAGTGGGAGGGCCCAGAGGGCCCAGCACTAGTTTTTGCCTCCTGTTCCTCTCTGCGGAACAGAGGATTCAAGTAACAACCAGATCACATGATCCGGGCAGACCTGGCTAGATCCCACCCCTGCTCATATGGCTAAGAAGACCTATAGCAATTTGCATATCTCACTGGATCCATTATCTTTCTGTTATGTTATCATTTAATGATTAATTGACAGGAAAATGACTTTGTCATATTTCTGAGGTAGCAATTAATTGTTAATGTTACTTAAGCAATCATGATCTGCCACAAGTGCATTGCTTAATGTGTTTCAAGGATGGAAAGAAGAAAACAGAATATTGTACTAGTTGTAAGTAATGTCCAAAATGACTGGTGTTTAAGGGGAAAAAATAAAATAAAATAAAACTGAACACAGAGGAACATGGTGGGCATGCCAGAATTTCAGAAACTCAGTGGAAATACCAAGCAGAAACAACATTGCTGAGCCCCAGAATTCTAATTTCTACACCAGCACCTAATAATGTTCCTAAGGATCCCTGAACCACTTAGGTTGGTTCCTGAAGAACTGAATAATGACATTGAACTCCGAAGGCTATCTTTATTTGGGGAAAGTGTTTCACAGTCTTTCTGTGTTCTACTTTTCCTCCCAAATAGTTCCTTTAATTTCAGCAGTACTATTTCAGAATAGACTGCAGGATTCTGGATGTCCCCCAGCATAATATTCTCATTTATACAGGCTTGGCACCTAAGAAATATTTCTTTATCCCTTTTACATAATGCTCCACACCTTCCTTTTACATGTGAGAGTTGTGGATATTATGGGAAGCATTAGCTATGCATTTGGTGTGAGAATATGGTTGTCATATGCTGCTCAATTAGTATTTGCTTTTTTTACTTCTTTTTTCTTGCATAAGTAAAAAAAAAACATCAGCAATTTCTACCTGGATGTAAATATCAGCACACAATGCAACCCTACTTTTTATTCTTTTCCATGCTTTCCAGTGTGAGGGTAAATAAATGCTTATCATGTGAGAGGAAAAGCTCAGGAACTAAGAAGCTTCCTGATGTGGTAAATATTAAGGCGATGATGTACTTATGTTGTACTGAAGATCTGTATTTTCAATCTCACCTGCCTCTTGAAGAAAAGGAGAAATGGAGTTTGTTGCATGTCATTCCTCGTTAGTCTCTCCTACCTGGTTCCTGCCAATCACAGTGTGCTGAAAAGGAAAATATGTAAGTCACCCTGCACAAAAGCCTGTCAACAGTTCTCCCCATGGATGTCAGATCTGCATGACCATCTTGCACTGCCACTGGGTAACTGACATTCCAGCCCTCAGCACTGGCATCGGTCACTGCTTTCACACATTTATTTTCCTTTCATTTTGCTTTCTGCAAAGAAGCAAGACTATGTGAAAAGTTCTTAGCATCTGTTTTTTTTGTTGATATATAAAATCTTTTGTTTTGTTTTATTTTGTTTTGTTATTTTATTTTATTATTTTAGGGATTATAAAGCTTTATCTTCCAGACTTTAATTTTATTTCTTAAGAAAATAGAGTTGGGGAAAAATATGACCAATGACCATTTAGAATAGCACTTGAGATTAAAAAGCAAGGGTCAACAGCGCTTATAAATCTAAAGAAACAGGTTGTTGGAGAACCTGATCAAAATATTTCGGACAATTACTGACCTGAAACACAATATAATAAATATAGGAGAAGGAGTGGCAGAAACTGGGGGTGAAGTCAAAAAAAGAAGCATAGAATGACAGAGCTGGAAGGGATCCTGGGGAAACTTCTAGTCGAATCTCCAAATCAGACCAAAATCTCTGCAAAGCCACGAAAGGACCAAGTCCAACTCTTGAATTCTATAAACGCTTATCTAGAGTCAAAATAGTGCTAGCCTTAGTTGAATAGATTCCTCTCTTTAGTCAGAGGTTTAATTGAAATCTGATGTGTGG
>JAOYMU010000001.1:113524057-113534452 GCA_025802295.1 Psammodynastes pulverulentus | reverse complement strand
AATATAATATATAATAAAAGATTCAATATTTTTCAAGTGTAAGCAAGGTTATCTCTGCAAATAATTATTATGTCCCTTGACATGAGTTTCTATGATGTCTCTGCATCACTAAATAACAACAACAAAAAATGTCCACAGAATAGGTGACTTGAGGTCTTCTGTCAGATACGGCATGCAGAGAAAAGGTATATTAAACACTGGATAATTCTTATTCCGAGTAATTAACTGAGGCCTACCATGACCAACCTGAAGTATTCTACTCCTCTCCTTTAAAGTAGCTAGCTGGATTGGCAGCTGAAACATTTTTTCACTTCTAGCAGTTTGGATGATTCATATGGCTCCACCAAGGTGATTTTGGCAAAGGGCCCACATGATTTAACCATCTCACACGGCATGCATGATGGTTGGGCCAGGGCCTTTTGTCTTCTCTAGGAACTTGGAGATTAACACTAAAGTTTCCTCTGAACTGTACTGAACTCCTAGCTTTACATTTTCATTTATATGCTGTTATATTTTGATTAGTAACAATATGAAAGTTGTCTGTCATTAGTTTCTGGGTTTTTTTATTTCTCAGTCATATTTCTTCTTGGACTCCCATCTAAGTTGTAACCAGTCTGATTTCAAATAGTTTGTTGACATCAGCTAATTAGGTAAAATTAATCTATTTGGTTCCAGTTTCCAGCTTTGTTTTTAATATGGTGCCAACCATGTAGAAACTATAATAGTGGTCTGTAATAATAGCAGACCAACCTAACCAACTTGACTTGAATTTGATATTTAACTTGACAAACTACACTTGTGGCCCACACTTTTTGTTGCTCAAAATATTAAAAAGTCAACCATCCTGTGCCTCTTTATCGTAATGTTTCTTTGATCTAGTTTATGATTCTCTGCACTAAAGTTACATCTTGATGCAGGGACTTAAATCTATTGAAAATAAATGTGGGGACTTTAACATCTACAGTACAATAAGACAGGAAGAGCTGAATACATTCTACCTTTTGTCATTCCTTTCTTCACATCTACCCAAGATTTAATTCTACCTGAAATAATAATTTTGTAGGAACAGTGGGCACCATGTTGGCACTTGCCTGAATACAGCAATCATAAGTCAATATTTTTTTATCATCTACAATGTAATCTTTCAATGGCAGAAGCTTTTGTCCTGTGTTGCCAGTTCGCTATGGTGATAATTACAATGGCAAGGTTTAGTCTCATGTTTTCTTTTTGTACCCAACTTTTAAAGAAATCAATGAATACCATTATGTACCATATGTACATAAGAGAAGTTTGCAGTTCAAGTGATTTAACTGAATGCCTATTCTTGCTAGTGAGACAGCTCAGAAATGCTGAAAAGTGTGAAAACATTTCCATTCCCGGAACGTTAAAGGCAAATAGACTTACCTAACATCAGCTATCACTACCCATGAATTTATCTCTGTCCATCTACCAAGGCCAAATTCAGAGAGGGTATTCTTGATTCTCTCTCTGTTTCAAAGAGCATCTTTCTCAAGGCTGAACTTGAGTCAATAGTATACAAGCTACAGCCTACCTGGCGGAAAAGTAAAATGGATCCTGTTTTGGAAACAAAGGAGGTCCTAAGATGATTGTTTATCCCTTTTCAAGCACATGAGAAAGGCAATTGTCAAGCCATAGAATATTCTCACGAACCAAAACTACAAGTAAAAGTTCAACTTTTTATTTTATTAATAACATTGCTATTTCACTAATATGTTTTCAAAGGCCTCTGAACTTATTTTGTGAAAGTTTGGTTCAATTGAATTAAATAACATTGTTATGATGTCCTCCAGAAATCTTCATAAGAAAAGATGGCTCATTCTCACTTATTTAATGTAATATAATCAGATTTTTATATACATACAGTATGTTTGAAAGAGAAAAAGCCTACAGTCCTTCTGAAATCCTCCCTTGCTTTTTTAAAATACAATTTTATTTCCATATTTCTGCAAATTGTTAATGAAATAGTATGTCTAGTGCTTATTTTCAGCATATATCTAAGCCATTAAATTGCATAAGTGGCAGACAACGTCAAAATAGTTACATCTTGTTCAGAAGTTGATGCTCTGTAAATTATGTGTAATATAATTTTTAACTTCTCCCTTAAAACAATTAGAAATTCAATGCATTGATAATCACAAAAATATGTAATTGTTCAGATTAAACCACACAAAAACATTTCTCATAGTCCAGTGCTATTCAGACTTTAATGAATTTACCATAAATGCATATCTTATTACTGATCAATTTGGCTGATACTTCTCAGCAACACAACATCTGGAAATATGCAGTACATATATACTATATATAAAAATTAGCTTTCTTCTTCTTCTTCTTCACTCTACACAGCTATAACTTATAGTCCGCCCTCCACAACTTCCTTAATATCAGCCTCCATTAGCCATGTTGGGAGTTGTAATCATATACACATGGAGGGTAGGTTTCAGATTATTTTCTATGTAATTTGAAGATTCCATTCACTCCAATCTCTAGGTAATACCATGCAGTTTTTATTTTATTTATTTATTAGACAGCCGAGGACTTATTGGAAAGCCGATAGCTCAGGTTAGAGTCCTGGCATCACATGGCAGGGTGAATGCCTGTCTTTGTCCAGTTCCTACTCACCTAGCAGTTTGAAAGTATGCAGATGAGAGTAGATAAATAAATACCACTTGGATGGGGAGGAAACAGCACTACACAACATCGTGCTGGCCACAAGATTGGGGAAATGTCTTCGGACAGTGCTGGCTGATGGCCTCAAAATGGAGATGAATGCTGCCCCCTATAATCGGCTACAACTAGTACAGTAAAGTCCACAGGGACTCCTTCCCCTATTCCATTTATTTATTAAAATTATATGCTGCACATCTCACCGTCCAAAGCAACTCTGGGTGGCAAATTAATTTCAAAATTACTTGTGTTCTAAAGAATCATACAGAGTTATATTCCAAGCTTGCTAACTGCTGAAAGCTATTTTTTCCCCCACTTCAGCTCTCGTGCTTTACATATAAAAATGGGAACATTGTGTTTAGCCCACAGCAGAAGATTTCAGTGACGGCTAGTTTTGGGGTAACTAAGTTTTAGAGTATCCATTAGTGATAAATCAATGCAATCTACATATTGAGACTGGATCTAAGATCCAATTTTGTGCCTAAGTTTGTTTATTTGTTTGCGTTATCAGCCTAGTATACTCAGACAACTTGAAAATGTGCTTAGTATTTTGATGACACTTTAACATGACTTTTAAATTATTTCCCTATGATATGTTTTGGATTAGTACACTAACTTCTAAGCATAGGAGAACAACTTATGAAATCTGGTACCAGTCTCCTAGTGCTAAAATGAAATAATATTTCCTCTTCAAACCACTTGACAACCTAATTTTATCTTCCCCATTTAATACCCTTCAGATGTATGGAAGCAACTACCAGAATTCAGTCTTGCCAGTTGTACAAATTCTCACTGGACTATGGCTACAGACAAAACAACAAACAAACAAAAACAGCCAATAGCAAAAGTGAAATAATTGTACTATCCTATCTATCTATCTATCTATCTATCTATCTATCTATCTATCTATCTATCTATCTATCTATCTATCTATCTATCTATCTGGAACTGTCTTCTACCTGCCTTTGGATCTCCAAGCCCAAAATAAAAATTAAGTCATTAAAATTAAGTGTCAATAAGTAAAAATCTCGTATTTCTGCTTCGGAAAGGAAAAAGAAGTAATTAGTGTTGAGGCAGCTAAGAAAGGGAAGTCTCAACAGGTGGCAGCATCTGACTAATTTGTTGGGTTCAGAAATTAAGCATGGTAAGTTTTACTTAGAATGTGGATAAAAGATCACTAGGGAATCTCAGGAATATAGGTTAGTCTGGGAAATAAAAATAATCTTGTAAGAAGGCAACAGCAAAACACTTCTGCCTTGTGCTCAAGAAAGCTACATTATATGTAGAACTTTATATGTAATTGCAGGAGAGAAACTCAACTTGAGGGAAATTTAGAAGAGGAAAGGAGATTTAGAAGACGAAATGTCACAATATTTGTATACTTCCCCCCACTCAAGACTGCATGGTGTATGATGACAACAGAACACAATAAAAATAATTGCTAATTCAACTAATAAGCATGCCTAGATGTCACAATTAATTAGTGCCCAAACCACACTAGAATAATACTTTTAACAGCCTTGTAAAAAAGGAGGAAGGAATCAAAAAGTACTTTTGGGGAAATATTATTCCAGAAGGTGGCAGCTACTACTAAAAAGGCTTGTCTCCTATAGATATACTATATCTCCTATACTTCATACAGGGGGAATTCTCAGCAAGCTCCCTAGAATTATTTGGACCAGATGGGTGGATCTGTGAAGGTGGTGCCTGATGTATCCTGGTATTACACTATATGGAACCTTATGAGTGATTGAATTTGGCCTGGAAACCTTCTGGCAACCAGTGCAAAAACTTAGAACTGGGGTCATTCTGCAGTGATCTAGTTTCCCCATCAGCAGTCTGACCACTGTGTTGGGTACCAGCTACACCTTCTGAACTGCTCCCTAAAGCATCTTCACAAAGAGTGTATGACAGATGATCAACTCAAGTGATGACTGTTTTTTCCTCTTAATAAGTAAATATATATCTTCTTGCTACATGGCATCAGCCATGACCGTAGTAGGAATTTCTGTTATTAAACCAAAAAAGCCAACACAGTCCTAGGCTGCATTAACAGAGCTATAGAATCAAGTACATGCAAAGTGTTAATATCACTTTACAGGGTCTTGGTAAGACCACACTTGGAATATTGCATTTGGTGTTGGTTGCCACAATATAAAAAAGATAGTGAGACTCTAGAAAAAGTGCAGAAAAGAGCCATAAAGATGATTAGGGGACTGGAGGCTAAAATCTATGAAGAATGGTTGCAGGAACTGGGTATGTCTAGTTTAATGAGAAGAAGGACTAGGGGTGACATGATAGCAGTGTTCAACTATCTAAGGGGCTGCCACAAAGAAGAAGGGAGTCAACCTATTCTCCAAAGCAACCGAGGGTAGGACAAGAAGCAATGGGTGGAAACTAATCAAGGAGAGAAGCAACTTAGAACTAAGGAGAAATTTCCTAACAGAACAATTAATCAGTGGAATGACTTGCCTCCAGAAGTTCTGGGTGCTGCAACACTGGAGGTTTTTAAGAAGAGATTGGAAAACCATTTGTCTGAAATGGCATAGGAATTCTTGCTTAAGCAGGAGGTTGGACTAGAAGACCTCCAAGGTCCCTTCCAACTCTGTTATTCTGTTCTGTTTTCTTTTAATCACTGTAGAGGGAAATTTAAGTTGCACTTATTGACAAGTATTCTTGATATAGTTCGCAATGTAGAGCTCAGCTTTTATTGAAAGCAATGGGAAGTACAAGTTTAATTTTATTGTTTTATTACATTTCAATAGTGTCAATAGCTGAATGCCCTTCCTGATGCCACATGGAGTTCCCAGCAGACACTGGGAGAGAAATATCTGCCACTTTCTAGAATTGAACTCTCAACCTTCTGAATGGGAGGCAAGCATTTTCATCACTAGGCCACCACACTGCTCATTTTATTTCTCCTTTAATACATGTAAAAAAGGCCTACAGTTCACAAAGACTGAGGAATAGATAAACTACACAAATAAAAATAATAAATACTGTACAGAAGCCACACATCCTTAGAATAGCATGTGTATAAATCACCACTTCTACTTTGTGCTGTAAATCACTGCAGGGGAAAGAGCCAAGTAGGGTTATGAAGCGTATTCAATCTCATTGAAATCAAGAGGCTAGGGAGACAGTATACCTGCCCTGAAAGGAATGCAGCTTCTTGCCCTTATGAGGAAGTCTTCAGGCATAAAACTTTATGAGTGGAGTAGCCAAAGAAAAGAGCCAGGTTACGGCATCCACAGTATAAGCAAGTCTGGCGCAGCCTGGCTTTTTCACAAAACGTTTCACAATACTTTCCCGTCTTGCCGCCGCGGACAAGAGCTGCAAAGTTGCTTCCAGCCTCTGCCAGAGTTACCCCGGAGGCTCTCTGTGCCAAACCCTGGGAAGTTACTCCGCTGCGATATTGGTGGGGGCAAAATCCCGACGGCCGACTCGGGATACTTCGACGGCTTTCCGGCCGACTGCAGTTCTCGTAGCGTCCGGAAGAGGTTACTGCAGATCGCCTCAAGTCCGAAGCGGCGCGCCTTGGGAAGCAGCTGGGCCTGGAGTTAAGCTCGCCCCGGTTCCCCCAGCCAGGTGCCTCCTGGCCATTTACGCGGAGGAGGCACCCGCTTGCTTTGATGGTGTGGACACTGGCTTTCCGGGGCAAAAGCTTCGGGGGCCGATTTCTGGATTTCCATTTCCGACGACATACTGTACGTGCTTGGATTGATTGGTTTTCTGGTTTTGCGGGGACAGTATTTTGAGAAAGATACCGAAACGTCTCGGGGAATAAATACCTTCGGACGCGTTCCCGACTTTTTCTCGAGACTGGGGGGTGGGTGGGGAGAGCTTTTCCCATGCTTCGTGACACCAACCAAACCAGTGGACAGAATGACGTCCACTCTGGACCCCTTTCTCCCACCCCACCAGGTGGACTCTGGGCCCCGTTCTCCCACCCCGCTGCTGAAAGCTGTCGAGCAGTTGATGAGCCTTCCAGAAAACATTTAGCTCTTCATGTTTTAAAAACAACCACAACGAAAGGGATCCAGTGGGAATAAGTGGGTAGAGAGGGAGATTGTTTGAAGATGGCCTTCTTGCTTTATTAAAATCAACCACCGTTTTTCCTGCATGGAACAACGTTCCGTAGGAAGCATCTGAAAGAGCCCAGAAAGGAGAGCGGAGATAACGGCGTGTAGGGCTAGTATCTTCGGGTGCTTAAACAAACAAACAAACAAACAAACAAACGAACGAATGAATGAATGAAT
Organism: Psammodynastes pulverulentus; assembly: GCA_025802295.1. Classification (NCBI taxonomy): domain Eukaryota; kingdom Metazoa; phylum Chordata; class Lepidosauria; order Squamata; family Psammodynastidae; genus Psammodynastes; species Psammodynastes pulverulentus. The sequence goes on along the minus strand of JAOYMU010000001.1, from coordinate 113,527,505 downwards.
GAATGAATGAATGAATGAATCTATTTTGACCTTCATCTGCTTTTTTTTAATGTGTGCAGTTTTAATCCCATCGTTGTGGTCACTTTATTGACATTTTTGACCATATCCTGCAGGGCACCCCTGAGGACAGTTGAAGCTATAGGCCTGCTGTGGACAAAGAAATAGATGATATATGAAAAATAACTTGATATTAATTTCACTCAAATTTGTGGAGGAGGGAAAGTAGGTTCTATGAGGAAAAGTGAACTCCAGGAATTCTTTCTTTCTCCTTTCTTCTTTCGTCTCAAGGACTTTGTGCCAGTGTTAAATCTTCCATTTCAAATTATTTCTGAAAAGCAAGTATGAGTGTATAATTATACACAATTGAACCCTTGATTTTATTAATTAAGAATTGTGTAATAAAGAATTAAGAATGTAATAGAATGTACAAATCAATAACATGTAAGTAGCAGGTTCCAATGCTCTCTGATTACCCATCCATTTTTTTAGTTGGTTTTAGAATCCACTTCCCTCCTAAATTTTATCACAGCATAACTATTCCCCACACTATCAACTTCCCCGTGGTTCACAATGTTCCTCTGAGTTTTCCCCAATTTTTTAAGTTGTCCTAAGGCAGAGGTCCCCAAACTTGGCAACTTTAAGACTTGTGGACTTCAACTCCCAGAATTCCTCAGCCAGAATATTCTGGTATTCTGGTTGTAAAAATAATCTTTCTCCCTTAAGCCAAGACCATCCCACCAAGTTCAAGGAATAGAAAATCTGGAATGTCTCACCTAGGATCTTGAAAATCAACTGGCCTGTACGTGGCTGTGCTCAGGGACATATTTGGGGAAGCTTGGACAGCAAAGATGTGTCTTCTGTGCTCAAATTACCAGCCAGCTTCAATATAGCTCTTTTTGAAGTATTTTGTAGATTTCTGAATGTATTACACCATAAAGACTCAACATTGCAGAATAAACATTTTGGTAGATAAAGATAGATTAAAATTATGCATATTATGCAGTGTAACCCTTTGGCAGAAGGCTTTTTCTCTAGTAATACAGGAACATACATATGTTCAACATATCTCAATACAGGTGGAACTTCAATCTATGACCACAGTTGAGACTAGTATCTTGTGACTGCTTTACTCAATGACTGCAATCCCGGCATTTCCAGTTGTGGTCATTTAAGTGAGAATTGTGGGTTGTTAAGTAGATGAAATCCTAGGTAAGAAGTGCAGAGGGTGCCCTGGGGTGTGTGTGTGGAGGAAGCCCTGGAAGGTCAGTTCAGACTGTGCACAAGTTGTGTGTGTGTGTGTGTGTGTGTGTGTGTGTTGAAGTGTTGCACAAAGCCAGGCCCACCAGCACACATAAAACGGCCACTACCCCACTACTCCACTCACCTTTAGCCATTTTTCTCTCACTGCTGACAAATGAATACCGTTCTCCAAGCTGCCTCACACCATTCTTCATGCTGGCATTCAATTCTTCCAATCTTTAAGAAGGCTTATTTTTCAAATCATGCATGACATTCCTCCTCCAAATCATGCAACTTGTAGAATGAGAGGTCCGAAGTATCCTAAGAATCAGATGCTAGTGTGGAAAACAGTTTGAGGTGGCTTGGAGGACATTTGTCACAAGCGGGATAAAAATGACTAAAGGTGAGTGGGCCAAAGCAGCTTTGCATGTGCTGGTGGATTGGGTGAGCAGCTCAGGCTTTCCAATATGCTCATCAAGGAAGGGCAGAAAAGTGGGAATGTCAAGGAAATTAAAGGCATGAGATAAGAAAAAGAAATATAGCTTCGTTTTAGTTTACACCAGCACATTCATTATGCTTTTCCATATATATATTTGCAAACCATTTTCTTTCCATTAGGTCCCTACAATGTCCTAATGACGAGTGATTGATTCCTTCCTCCCTCCCTCCCTCCCTCCCTCCCTCCTTTCCTTTTTTCATTTTTTTTCTGAGAATCTCATCAGGTCTTGCCTATCATTACTTCAGTCCTTTTCACCTTTCCTCTAGATGACAAAACTACTCCAACACATCCATTTTAAGGTGGTCATTCACTTCATTAAGTGAATTAATTAATGATTAATAATCATTAAGCACCCATCTATTCTTTGTTCCACCTCTTGTTATTTTATCCCATATGCTTTTGAATATATATGTCATTCCCACTGCATCCGACTTTCTTTTATTGACTTACCTAATTCTCATTTTCATATAATAAATTGGGCAAAGTATGTTCCCAAAACTATCTTTATTTTGACAAATGTTTATTCCTTGAAACATGCTGTAGTTCTATAATAGCATTTGTTTGTCTTTTATTTTTTATGCATTTCCCCATTTTTAATAAATATTTTCCAGATATTCGTAGAATGTACAAAATGTACACATATTCATCTGTTTGTTCTGGTTTCTCACCAATTAGGTGTAACTTGAACTAATTCTCTCATTTCCCCTGTCAACAAGAAAATTCCCTTGATCTTCTATAAATTACTTTATAGATCTATACACCTTGTTGCATCATCTAATCTATCTGACATTTGTTGCAAATCATTCAGATGATGAAAGCATAAATGGTAAAGATTTTAAGCTATTTTGTAATGCTAGTCTGTCACCGTCTTACTAGGTTTTATATTAGCATCAGGTTAGGACCCTGAAGCATCTTCTGCTTAGCCTACAAACAACTGAAACAATTCCGAGAATTGATCAGAAAGTTTTCTTTATTTTTGATCACCAGTTTACAGGAACCTTGTCAGATTGTCTGCCTTCCCCTGGGAAAGGCAGATATAGACCAAATGGTTTGACCTTCCTCCCTCCCTTCCCCCCTCTCTCTTGCATTAATCAGGATAGTAAGTATGTGGCATGTGTCCAGATACTCAGGACAGCTATCAAATCCTGGATGTCCCCTGACCTGGCTGTTAGTGAATGGAGATGAAAGTCACTTAAATTGATAACCATGGGGATTTAACCACAAATTCAAGCAGAGATCTTGCCAGTCACAAGTTCAGCATGAAACCAGCAGCACTCCTAAAGCTCAACTTCACACACAGGGACTCATACTCAATTTTTATAAAGTAAAACATCTAAATGCCAGTTTTGTCACCCTAACCTTGGAGTCATGGTTAGTGCAGGATCCAAAATACAGGGACATTTCCAATAGGTACCCACTCCATCCTAGCACAAGCAGGCCTCCAACACCACATTTTGAAGGATTAGAGCCAAAAGGGAGACTCAGCAAGAATGTCCATCTCCCCTTCCCCTGAAACAACTGCTCCACTGCTTGCTATCATACTACCTGTCCTTGTGGAAAACTCCCACCTTTATTTTCTTCCATCATCTCTCAGCCCCCCTCCTATTCACATAGCTTTACTCTGATTTCCCAATCACTAGCAATAGCAATAGCACTTTAGATTTATATACCGCTTTACAGTGCTTTTTACAGCCCTCTCTAAGCGGTTTA
>JAOYMU010000001.1:113511331-113522571 GCA_025802295.1 Psammodynastes pulverulentus | reverse complement strand
CTGTCTGTCTGTCTATCTATCTATCTATCTATCTATCTATCTATCTATCTATCTATCTATCTATCTATCTATCTACCTCATTATCTATCTATCTATCTCATTATCTATCTCTGTCAAACTTCTTAACCAACCATCTCCCTCACAGAGGGGTTCTGGGCAATGTATAATTTAATTAATGCAATAAAACATTAAAACATTTAATCCTATCTTCATTTCCATATGTATAGTTTGCTTCTTTATAAAGTGCTCAATGCTGACTTTAAATGGTCCAAATGTAGTTGCTTATTAGATGATTCTTTTTATAGAAGTTAATGAAAGTATAAAGGACAACAGAGTGCTTAATATCTCTTGATGACTTCACTGCATCATAAATATTTGTCTGTGTCTGTCTCTGTCTGTCTTTCTGTCTGTCTGTCTCTCTCTCTCTCTCACTCACACACACACACACACAGAGCAATAGCTTACACCCTGTTGACTTACTATGGTTTCAAGTTAATGGCTTTGACCACTTTCAATGAAGAATGTACTTTAGCCTCCAATTCCCAGTGCAGAGAGAGAACCCAAGACCCAGTTAAAAGGATATAAAACCGGTTTTCCAATTATCCAAATTTGTACTACTACTATATACATATGAGACATGTATAGCATCCTATTCCCATCATGTTTCATCCTATATAGTATTTCTTTTGCTCCTCTGTCTTAATGAAACAACCTTCAGATATTTTGGACTATAACTCCCAACATTCCCAAATGGCATATTAGATTGAGTAATGGTGATTTTTCTCTTATGGAGAAATCAAATCATTAGTCAGGACAGCCTGAACTTCTTGACAGTGTTTATTTAGTTGACAACAGTATTAATATGAAAGCAGCTCTAAGGGGCCCTTTTGAAAGAGGGTACTAGGGAGCTAAACACCTGCAACCTTCTGGAAGCTGTTGTATGACTCTGTCTACTTCTATACCCACCTATTGTATTTAAATTTATAGAGAGGCCATGTGCACACAAACTGTTTTCACCACTTATACAGAACAGAAATGGTCTAAGTTATTACTGCTTAAAGGAAATCATCCAGTGATGACAATTCAGATGCACAGTACACAAAGTTGATAGTTATTTTGACATTGTGGGCAGTTCATCCTATAGATTTCCCTGTTCCACCAGCAATAAAAATATACTAGTAATACTAACCACTTAATGAGAAGGAAGGACTCACTGGAGAAGAGCCTAATGCTGGGAAAGATTGAGGGCAATAGAAGAAGGGGATGACAGAGAATGAGGTAGCTGGATGAAGTCACTGAAGCAGTAGGCGTGAGCTTAAATGGACTCCAGAAGATGGTAGAGGACAGGAAGGCCTGGATGAACGTTGTCCATGGGGTTATGATGGGTCAGACATGACTTCGCAACTAACAACAGCAACAACAAATAATACTTTAAGTAAGCAAGTATATGTTTTCCTTTCACTATGTAGGATTTATCCTGTTTTCATTTATTTAAAAATTATTATATACTAATTGAAAAGGGAAAACAAGCCATTAAAATCAATAATTTGGGGTTGTTTGTTTAAAACAATTGCCTTACACCACTTGTTGTCCATGAAGTTCTCCTCTGTTAAGAGTCTTTTCAATTGTCAGTAATGATTTGCTAAGATTAGTTTACCTTCCGCCAAGCCTACACAATAAATACAATCCAAAAACGGCTGAATTCATTTCAAGAAAATAAGTCATCGGTAGCATGGGCAGAAGCCTTAAGGCACTTCAGTTCCTACTCTGATTACCTTGAGTAGAAGTAATGAAAAGTTTCCTACACCGGAGCTTGTTTTCATGGGATCTAAGAGTCAAATGATAAATGACATTGATAAAGTGGAGAAGTCTGAAGCATTTAGCCATTGTAGCAGTGGAAGCCTGTGAGATGGGAGAGAGCTATACTGTGAACATGTAGTGCTATATTGACCTGTATTTGAGACAGAGATTTGGATTTTTGGAATATTATGGGAAGAGGAGGGAGAAGTCAGGTTATGGATGAAAACCAGAATGCAAGAAGCAACTCCCCCAGCCTTCATAATATGGACATTTTAACTGCAGGCATATATTTGCAAACTTCTTAACCTTATTTACCAGAAACAAAAGTCTGGCAATGACTGAGAAAACAGGGAAAATATGGTAGTAATTGGCCAATATAGACAGGACTGGAGAAGGGAAGTCCAAATGCACCCTAACACATTCACTACTTTTAAATATACCTTAAATATATGAGTTCACATTCATATATTTCAGGTATATTTCACTCCTCTGAAAACAAATGCATGGCGTTAAAGGTGAAAAATGGAATGTTAAAGAGGCTAAAATAAGATGCTAGGGAATTCCTCACACTGAAAAGGTATAAAAGATGGGAAACTAAATGGAACAAACAAAATGTTAAAAAGTTATGATATATATGTAGTTACTTACCCAGCACATCTAAATTATATTAACCAAAATATCTTTATAATCTCCAAGGCATGTCTCCACCGTTGAGCATCCGTAATGTTTGGAAATTGAAAGTTTAAATGGCTGTCCCTACCTGATTTTAATCCTGGCAGGTTTTCTAAGCCCAGGTCATTTATTAAATACTTAAAGGTCCCTGACTCCACCCAACCATCCTTAGGCTATTGGGCCTTGCTTGATAAAAATTCTTGAGGAAGGATCATGGCAGCTAGCTAGGTGTACTCAGAGCACTGGGTCCAATTCTGAGCATCACATACACTTTGACAGGGATATGAAGAACTAAATCTTATGGTCACACAGAGAAATCTAACAGGAGCTATAATAACTGTCAGATACAGAAAAAAAAGTAGAGCTGTTATTTCTGGTAAAATGAAGAGAAAGTTGACTAATGGCAGGAAATTTCTGATAATATGTTGAGCACTGGAACATTTTGCTTAGAAGAGTAATCCTGGTTTTCACCTGAGCACTAAACAGTCACTTGTTGGAGATGTCTTAGTGTATTGAACTCTAAACTGAATACAGAGTTGGACTAGATGACCATCTAACTCAAAAGCCCCATGATTCTAAATTAAAAGTCCTTGACTGCATTTAATTCTGTTCAATTAATCCTGTTTGAATTAAAACAATCCTACATTCTGGTTTCTGTTCTTTAGCTTGTTACTAATCCATGAGAACAATCTCACCATATGATATTTTTCTATTGTATGTTTACTAGTCTTTAATGAGAGTCTTTTTGTCAAAAGTTTTTTGATAGCCCAAATATGAATAAATATTGGCTATTCAACTTGTATGGTTCTCGAAATCCTTCATAGGTTCCTTCATTGGTGATATTTTATTTTAATACTTCAATACTCTCAGTTCTGAAAATGTTGCTGTTACTTCTTGTTAAGTTGCAAAGTCTAGCAATAGTTACTTGATTAAGGGGAAAAAGTTCAGAGCCCCCATTCCTCTGAGTTAGGGGTATAGTATTATCTGAACATCCCCTAGGTGAGATCTAGCTCTTAATGATACTTTACTGAAATTGGATAACAAAGCATTTGTCTTTCTCTTAAAGGTCATTGGTGAACAGTACAGCAGAAGAAAAGTCAATAAGCAGATGGGATAAGCTGGTTGGTCTGTGGAAACTTTCCTCAGAATGGGCCGCATCACCCAGCATAAATCTTTTTGTTAAAGTGCTCCCTGCAGTGAGAAATGGTTTGGCCTCAGCCAACGTTATTACAGGCTTTTAGTAGTTTGTTCCAGAGGTGGTATTCAGCAGGTTTTGACCAGTTCTGGAGAACCGGTAGTGGAAATTTTGAGTAGTTCATAGAACTGGAAAATACCACCTCTGACTGACTCCGCCCCCATCTCTTCTCTGCCTCCCAAGTCCCAGCTGATCGGCTGGCTCTTCTTTTGTTGCTCTGCACAGGAAAACAGAGCTGGAAAGCAGGTTAGTGGGATGGGGAGGGAATGGGATTTTGCAGTAACCTTCCCCCAGGAGTTGGGAGGGATGGAGATTTTACAGTGTCTTTCCCCTGCCATGCCTGCCATGCCCACCGTGCCTGCCACACCACGCTCACCAAGGCATGCCATGCCCACAGAACGGGTAGTAAATTTTTTTGAATCCCCATCACTGATTTATTCAGCCAAAGGAATGTTAGAGAGGGTACATTCAGAGTGTGAGTAACATCTTATATCTGACCTAATGGACAAGTGAAGGTCTAGGGTGACATGCAGGACAGCGCAGGTACTAACTTTTCTCCTTGACTGCGCATAATAATAGGGAGAATGGTGCAAAGCTCTTTGTGCAGCTCTACCACCTCCTCCACCCAAATCCAGCACTGCAACTTTCTAACGAGGAGAGGTTTCCCACTGATGTTGCAAGTGAATAAATTCCTGAATTTTGGAAGGAATTCCACGAAACAAATCACCCATAATCAGAATATATTTTATTTTTTATTTATTTGAAAACTGGTTACATCCTGGAAAGCCTTTTAGGTGATTTACTCCAAAACCAAGCCAGACGTCTGAAAACATGAGCAATTTGGAAAATTAGGAATGGAGAAAATACATCTGACAAACAGAATCTGCAGTTCATGCCTGAACAAATAACAACTCTGGCATTTTAAAGCCTAATGTATAATAACATTTATGTTCAGTGGCGTCCAAATGATGCATGAAAGTTTGTGGCCAGGAACAACAAGAGCAACAAAACGTATGCCACAATACCCTTGTTAGTCTGGGATGAAAACTGATGCATATCATTTCATTCCTTGGGCCAAGTGGATCAAATACTTATGCCCGGTCTTCAGATGTACACCTTTCCTTGGTTTTTAATTTTTGAGAGCTCTGCCTGTCCCATCAGCATAGCCATTATCTCAGTCAAGTTGTTTGCAACTTTGCAGGAACCTAATGCCTACAAGGATTATTCCTATAACTATCCCTCATTTTATTCCTTTTTTGTTGGTATCACAGCCTACTCTATCATTAGACAGAGTGAGGCAGCTGCCTTAGTTCTGGGTAAATTGAATGGAATGAGCAGCCATTTTATTTCCCAACCTACAGTACATATTATCTGTCCCATTCTTAGTACTGAAGTAAAATTCATCTATCAGTCCAATTACTCATTTTTACTTGGAAAGATTCACTGTGTTTGTTTCAGATAGCAAAATATAGTGTGGCTCTTGTAGAAGTGGTCCTCAAATTACGACCATAACTGAACCCAAAGTTTCTGTTGCTAAATGAGACATTTGTAAAGTGTGTTTTGCCACATTCTACAACTTTTCTTGCCACAGTTGTTAAGTGAAACACTACAGTTGTTAAGTTAGTAACACGGTTGTTAAGTGAATCTGGCTTCCCCATTGACTTTGTCAGAAAGTTATAAAAGGTGATCACATGACCCCAGGACACTGCAACAGTCATAAACAAGCAACTGAATTTTGATCATGTGACCATTGGGATGTTGTGAAGGTCGTAAGTGTGAAAAACGGTCATAAGTTACTTTTTTCAGTGCCATTGTAACTTCAAACAGACACTAAATGAACTGTTGTAAGTCCAGGACTACCTGTAATGAAGACTTTGAATTTGATAACTTGGAAGGGAGGTTAGGAAAAGTTTATCAGTAGCTACAAGTCACAATGGCTAAACATGATTAAAAACAATAGGCCTCACAGTACCACTGTACCAGTTGCTGGGAAGCAGAAATGGGAAGTTCATGCTGCCTCTTATTCTGCTTGTAGGTTTTCCATACTATCTGGTTGACCAATGTTGCGCTGAGTTGGCCTTTAGTTTCATCCAGTATAATACTGTTTTTATATAGTTTGCGTGTGAATGATCATTCTCTCTTTATATTAATATCTTTATGCATGTGAGTTTGCAGATACAAAGGTGTGTGTGTGTGTGTGTGTGTATGAGTTTATATGTACATTCTTATACCTGTGGACACATGTGTATCAACTTTCTGAAAATACCTGTCCTTCTTTTTTCTTTTTTTCTTATTTTCTGCAACTATCATTTAGAAAAGATTTTGAATTGCAACAGGAACTCTGCAATTAATGTGGTAAGTTGAGATTTCTCTTCATTTGAAATTCATCTGTTGAGATGGTACACTTGTTCCTAGTTTAGAATGGCTCTATATTGGCTAGAGGGATTATTTACTCATTTACTCACAACTTTTGGACGCTGCTCAGTCAAATGACTCTGGCAGCAAACAGAGAAAGTCGCCCACCCCCAAAGCAATAATCAATAATGATACAACTCATTAAAAAAAATCATATGCCCAGTTTCTCTCCTCACAAAGCATTAAAATGGATGCCTGCCTCGGGAGAAAAGTTTGCAAAAACTTTCTGAAATGCAGAAGCAAGAGGTATTATGAAGCATTCCATGTAGCAGAAGCCACAGTAGAAAAGGCCTAAATTCAAACCCACATCCCTTGTCATGCCATGTGGGATTTTATGTACCTCTTGGGGTAATTTGACAGAATTATTTTAGGCAAGATTAACAACTGAATATTTTTCCATATTTATAGTCACATAACTATTTACCCCCCCCCCTTTTATTTAAAAAAAAAAGCTCTTTTCCCTAGGAAGCAACATGTGGGATATTTACTTCATAGAGGAGCATTTAGTCATGTGCTCTCTAGAAGATTATGAAGGAGGAAAAAAGGAATAAAGAAATAAAATTGTCTAAAATTATCTAAGGAAAACTAAGAAACATAGAAACTTTCTGTTTTGGAAAAAAATATTGCTACAATAACTGAGAAGAACCCCACTTTTATTGAATGTTACGGTTTATTAAAAATAATGTTGAAAGGAAACCGAGTTATGTGAGATTGTTTTCTAATAAGAGGTTTGGAAGTGTAACATCATGAATTAAGGATTATTTCTCTGGAACAATAATTATTTTAGGGAAATGATCCAACCTTGTGACAATTTTATCAAGTCAACTTTCTAAAATCTAAAAAACGCTCAATCAGGTAAGTAAAAGAAAGAACATGTCAAAAGGACTGGAAGAAAAGAAGTGAATATTACAGTCTGAACATAGCATTTTAAACTGGACATAACTTTTTAGTAAAAGTATTTGGCGACACTTCATCCACAAAAAAATAAGTCTCCCATCTTTTTGCTAATTACTTCTGTCACTAGTATGAACTTAGCTGGCCAAAAACAGCAATAGTCTGAAAACCAGTCAGAACACTACCAGCTTATTTTATTCATTTTAAACACATCTAATTTGGAACCAACACCCCTGTTTTCAAAGTTACTTAAGTCACCCAACAATTTTAACATCTGGATATAAATATGTCCTTATCAAATATTGAAGACAAAAGTCTTGCTCTTAGCCTCCACTTCCTCATTTTGAATGGGTCTTGGATCAATGAGTGGTCCCATTCATTGATTGGCAGAATATATTTGAGACTGATTGGGACAGGACTGAACCTCAGAGCAGATCTGTAGGAGTAGCAATCTGGAGGGGGAAGGATCCCAAAGGAACTGATTCGGTTCTGCCCCCCCCCTCTTTTAAAGGACTTTTCCTTATTTTGGGAAGCATTTTATAGGTGTCAGTGCTAATGTTATTTAATGAAACATTTTCTTCTGCCCCACTAGTCAGTGCATAATTCTAAACATTCAAAGGGATTCTGCTTCCCCCCCCAAAAAAAAAATTAAAAAAATAAAAATAAGGCGAAGGTCTAAAACGATCCTAAACTGGGCTGGTTGCCTTCTTGAAATCCCAAACCAGAATTGACTTGCAAAGAGAACCGGGGTGGGGTGAGGGTGGACAAATGTCCCGGGATGACAACTTTAAGGGCAATATTCATTAAACAGTTGGAGCAAAGCACTTAAGCTGTGCTTAATGTAGGACGCCATCTTGAGCGAATGTATTTGGGTGCCACTTTCACGCCAGGATACGTCCTTCTTTTCTTAAGAGATGGGAATGAGAAGAGCTTCCCCCTTCCTTGTCTTCTGATTTCTGAAAAGAAACTTCTCGAATTTCGGAGTATTCCCGAGATCTGGGACTGCGTCTTTCGTACGCAGCTGGGTGGAGGATGGATGACCTGTCCAACACCACTGAAGAAAGCTACCCGACAGTTCTAATGACCTGGTACTGTATAATTAAAAGGCTACAGAAGTGGCGGTTTCCCGCTAAGTTTTGGGGGATGGTGAAATAAATAATGCAAGCTTTTTCGTATCCAGCTGCCAAAGAATTGCCCCAAATGCAGAGAAGTTGATTCCATCTGGCGCTGGGGAGGTTTTCTCCTTCCCTTCGCAAAGCGTCAGGAGTCTCTTCGGAAGCTTGGAAGGCAACGGCTGTCGCCTTAGTGGCTGTCGCTTCTCTTCTTTCTGCGTGTTTCGGGTTTGGATGGGGCGCCGGGTCGCTTTGAGTTTAGGCATCTTTGACTTGGAGCTCTTGGAGAGCAGCTGGTCCTGTAGGCTCTGGAAGGCAAATCCAAGGGGTTCTCAAAGGCAGAGGCTGGGGCGGCTGTCGGGGAGGCGGGAGCCTTTGAAGCAGGCCAAACGCATCCTAGTCCATCAGGGGCTCCCCTCTTGCATTTCTTTGCACCCTGCTTCTTCGTATTCTTCATCACCATCATCAACCCAACTGTGGACAATCGGGGCGGTTGAAGTAGCCCAAGGGTTTGCACAGGAGATGGTGGTATCTGCGAAGGTAGATCCAGTCTTCAACTTTGTAAACACCCGCTTGCTTTGTGTATTTCTTCCTTCCCGAAGGGCATAGTGTCTGGCATGCTGAATTAGAAGATCCGGAGGAGGACACCGAAGGAGGCTGGCTATTACCCGAAATCACCTCCTTTTTGGAAGCAATAGACACCCACAAGACTCCTTTCCGTGGAAGTTAATTCCACCCGAGACGCCCGCCGGTTCTCGCACCGAGAGCAGTTGATGTATTTTGCTGAAGCCACGGTGCAGGCTGGCCCGAAGGAAAGGCACGCTAGAGTGACCTGGCGACTTCCGAGTCGATCAAATGATTGCTGCATCTTTCTATCAAGGGAAATCAATAGGCTTTTGCGGCAAAGTCTACGCTCTCTTAGCTGGAAACCAAATTCTCTTCAAATCAAAGCACTTACAAGTAAGCACTATTGCGACTAATTGAAAATATGAACCTGTCTACCAAATGAAATTCAAAACACTTTGCCTTGACTTGATTTGGAGACCAGCTTATTTGATTAGGATCGAACTCATCTCTTTGGATGTGATTTTACATATACATTAATTCTGTCCCGCCACTGCTGTGTATTTGATTGGCTCTGTGCCTGCTAGATTTTGGAGGATCAATGGCTACAGTCTGATCATTTTAGTCAAAATAAATACATTCCAGTGTAGAGGTGGAGATCCAAATGGAAGAGTAGAGCTGGATCCAGTTTCATAAAAACGTATTAATAATACAAACTGAAGGAACATATTCTAGGAGCAAATCTCCAGTCTAATCAATACTCCAAAGAAAATGCAGAGAGGAAAGAAAAAGTTTTGAAAAATTTGGAAATTCTTTGTTCTTATAAGGTATAAATTGAGAAGCCCTGTTTGGGGGAAAAAAAACCTGGGTATGATTAAAAAGTGTGATGTTTTTGTTTTTGTTTCTTTCCCCTTCCTTCCTTCCGTTTCTATATATAAACAAAACAATACTGCAGCCCACTGCAAACTAATATATACATATATTTATTGCTAAGTAGTATTACTTTGACCTACTATTAGAATATTACTAGATCAATTATTAACATTTTAGTGTATTTTGATTATGCAATTATTGTCCGTTAAGATAAGTTGTGTTCTTAACATAAATAAAATAAGAACGATTGTAGAAAATAAATGTGTTTTTTATTTATATTGAGATACATATGCTGAAGATATCCTTGTATCATCTCGGTATATCAGTAGGTGTTAAAGAGGTTACATATGCTATTAATAGAAGTAACTTTTCTACTTCTGTTCGGATTTTTGCGCATAATATAGATCTGGTCCATCCCCAATAATAGTGGCGCACAATTCTATTATTTTCCTATTCGTTTTTGTTTGGGGGAATATTATTTTTATTTGCTTTAATGAAACAGTCCTGAAATGGTCAGCCTGTGAAATAACTGAAAGGCAAACGAAGATCTTCATTTCTTAGGTGACCAAATCGTTTTAAACCATTCGATTCCGAGCTCCTGCAAATAAATTATTTACAAAATAATATATCCTAAGAAAACAAAAATACCGTCAGCGCCGCCCAAGCATCGACTTTAATAACGGAGATCTTTGGATTCAGGTAAGATCAGAAGTAAGTTTTAAAGTTTCTTCGCAAGGAAAGCAAAACGCTCTAGCGCGACAGACGCCAACGCTTCATTCGCGGCTCTGAAGTTTGCTGCAGCCCGAGAGAAAGAAACTTCCAGGGAGGGAAACCCCACTAAAAAAAAAAAAAGAGGGCTCACCGTTCACGCAACCTAGTTGGGACGCCATGTTACTTGCACGCGAAACTTCTTCCTCCAACAAGTGCCCAGAAGTTTTCCCCTAGCCTAACCCAGCAGCCCCGGGTGCGCCTCCACTTCGGAAGTCATTCCCATCCCGTTGATTTGATGGCCCTCGTTTCCTGCGGCTGTCCGGAAGCGGCGCGCGGGGGTGTTCAAGGGGAAAACTGACGCTCTCCCTCCAAAGTTGCTGCAATTACAGTTGGCGTGCCAGAGCTCACCTCTTGCCGAGCCCTAAAGCCTAATCAAGGCGCCGGTTTCTACTTGAAGGAGGCGAAACACTCAGGCGGGCCTCGACTTTGCTCCTGAGCGTGTTTTTTCTTGCCTCCTCAACGAGGGTCTCGCAATTGGAGCAAAACGATCTTTATGAGCCGATATGGAGTCGGCGACAAAGCGACCGGCCATTTACGCGAGCCACTTTAGATAAAGATATTTGGTGATTCCCGGGTAGCAGCAAAAGTGCACTTTTGCATTTATTTATTTCATTTTTATTTATAGGCTAGCTTGCTTAATGATTCTGAAAAGCCCCAGCCTGTCTTACGTGCCAACAGATTTACCAGCGGCAATTACTAAACGGTTGAAGCTTGAAAATCATCGGGTTAACTGCCCCTTAGCTGCCTTCTCTCTCTCTCTCTCTCTCTCTCTCTCTCTCTCTCTCTCTCTCTCTCTCTCTCTCTCTCTTTCAGAGAATTGCTTTATTAAATTAGGTACCACTAACGTGCCAGGCAAGGATGCAGAAAATCTGTCTCCCTCCCCCCCCCTCCGCCCGCCCGCTACCTTTCCCTTTTCCCACCCACTCCGTTTCCCGGAAAGAAGG
>JAOYMU010000001.1:113492253-113503620 GCA_025802295.1 Psammodynastes pulverulentus | reverse complement strand
TATTGAAATTTCTTTCCGGAAACCTGTAGAGTATTCAAGCAAGTTCCCCTGCATTCTTATTTCTGTACTGCCTCGGCCAAAATAAATTTCATTTTGCTTTAAAAAGTATTGTTTGCATGTTAATCTTGACTTAGATAGAAATCTGCAAATCTAAGCATAACCTAATGTAATTCTTTCCGGAATAATAAGAAAAATGTTTAGAGCAAAGAAAAGTGATTAAAATCAGAAATGATGGAAGAGATTCCACAGTTCAGTTTTAATGAAAATTCTACAACTAAACACAGACAGACACACATAATGCATGCATATATTATATGTGTGTATATGTGTGTATATTTCAGAGGTTTCAAGGCAATAAGATTTGAGAACCTAATGAAAGATGGATATTCATTTATTATAATCCTGTGAATATATTTTTCTCTGAAATTAGCAGGCAAGTTGTCAATATGTCATGGTACTTTTGAGTTGGAGGCATGTGGGCCACAGTATGTTGGTTTACAAGTCTGCCAGGGGATGATAGATCCTAGTCTGCATGGAATAGCTGGAGCATGCTTGAGGTAAAACTGGCTTTTGTTTGCAATTGTGCCAAACTGACCAAAAATGTGCCCAAACTGGTACTGTCCTTACTATTAACAGGGAGTGAAGCATGTGACATGGGTATGACCAAGTATGATGACCTAGCCTATGCAATTCTTGCCATATGAAAAAAACAAAACATCATGGGATGGGCTAGATTGATCAAAACCATTATGGCAGTAGAGATCAATATTTGGGGGCCCATTTGTCTGTGACCATGAAAGACTGAAATATGGAAAGTAAGAGGAGTAAATGTAAAGAGCATGAATTAATAAATGAAAGAAAGGAAAGGAAAATAGGCTGAATGTCTGTGAAGCTACAGCAAAAGAAATGTAAAGGAAGCAATAGACGGTCTATTCTTGCACAGTAGAGTGAATGAATGCAAGTAGGGAAACGAAGATGCTCATTTAACTAGGAAAGACAAGACTAAAATGTAGTAACTATGAACTGAAAGTTCTCTACATTGTTGTGGGTGCAACTGAATGTAGGAATCCATAGGGTGAAGACAGCTGTGAAAAATAATTAAGTTTTATATAAAATAGTTAATTTTTAAATAGTTAATTTAGAGAGAGCATTGGACAATGAATAAACTTGAATTACAGGATGTTTTTTCACAAGTGTGAAGGTTGGTTGCTGGAAGGAAAGCTTGTGTGAGAACAGACTAAATACTTCGTGAATAGTTCAACATTGAGCAGGGAGTAAAAAGAGTATTATGGTAACTCCTTTATTATTTAACACATCGATGGTTAAATATACAAGGAATGAGTATGGTGACATTTGTGTAAATAGAAACATGAGCATACATATATTTTGTATCTGATGGGACCCCTTTTGGCTAAGAACTCTAATAATTTCAATGAAAGTTTAGACAGATTGTACAATGTAACCAAGAAACTGGATCTCAAAATTAATGCATCAAGCGGCATAGAAACAGAGTAAATGATCACAAATTGCACATAAAAAGCAAGCAAGAAAACAAGCAAACAAAACAAAACCCGAGGGCAAGTTAGTGAAGTTGGGGAAACGGGTGGAGAAATTTTGAAGCCTGCAAGTGGCAGCAGAAAAGGCGGGCNNNNGGGCGGCACAGTGTGTGATCTTCATCATACTTTGCCTTCTGCAGGCATTCTACTTGCTTCCCTTCCATTTCTTTTCCTTCCACGTCCGATATTTCCTAGGATCAACTGTTAACATTACTTTAAAAAAAATTGGCAGATCCCATATTCTGAGCCTATTAATATTCTTGCTATCTGTATTAGTACTCTCCGTTTTATGATTAAAAATAAATAAAAACTGAGTAAACTGCATTTTAGAAGTTTATTCATTCTTTTGCTACGTGCACGTATACATAGCAACCGGAAACCCAAACCACGAATTTGAAACAGATTTTTTTTCAAAGCAAATACTTAGCAGTCACCATTCTTAAACATCCTTAGGTCGCCGTAAATACCCAACTTTTTTTCACCCTTGTTCTGCCTTATTTCATTGCCATCCATCCATTCCTGCTATTTAACAGAATTGTTTTCAATACATGCATACAGGTGTGGTTGCATATTTCCTCCCAGAACTCGTCTGTTCTTCTCTCAACATTCATTCAAAGTTACAAGTTTAAGGAACAAACCGTAAGTAATACGCGAGATGATAGGCCAAGCAAGGATGATTGGCCGGCACAGAAAGTTTAGGGAAAGAAGTAGTGAATGATTTGGGGAAATACTAGAGTTACATTTCCTTTCCTTTAAAAAAAAAATCTCATGTCTTTCATTTCTTTGCCTTTCTATGTCATATCCTCTTGCACGACGTTCCTCATCCTAAAGGGCAGCGCATGATGAATATATCTACATATTAGATACCCAGGCCACCTTCCAATATTGCTATAAAGTGTGGGTGGAAAGGGACAAGCCACCGCTACCCAGACATTCGTCAGTCCACACCTGATGTTCAGCATTCAAGCACCTTTTTGTTGTTTTTCTGACTTGGGCGACTCTTAAACCGTCTCTTAAAGAAAAAAAGATAAGTAAACCAAAGTGTTTCGGCGGGAAAACAAATAGCTAGCTTTCTTCCCTCAAAGTTTGTGGTCGCTCAGGGAGGACGCGCGGCTACCACGGCCGCTGAGACTTGGCGCTTGTTTAAATGTCGAGCACCGACTCGGAAGGAATCGAGGACCGGCTGATGAAGACGGTCCAGCCTTAAAGGTATTAGTTGGAGTAAAGTTGGCAGCGTCTTTTTCATCTGCCCATTAGGTCCTCCGTGATCTGGGCGAGCGGTGTGAGTGTGAGGAAACCGTATAAATACTGTAACCTGCGCTCTCAAAATGGTTCCGAAAAGGAGAGTCACCCCTTGTCTTAATCAAGTTGACGATTAAAGCGAAATACCTCCCTGACCCAGGCCCGGCGAGCTCAGGTAAGGTCGGCAATTTTATACCGCGTTTTCCATCCTTTCAACCCGAGGATCGAGATAGCCGGTGGCTGATCTGGAGGCTCTCCTGCGGGGCTTCCACTTTTCTCAACCCCGTGGTCGTACTTTCTCGAGAAAAACTGCCCAGGGCCTGACTTTCTAAGACCCGGTTTGCTTTCAAGACAAGCAGCCCAATCCGTCACGAACAAGCGCTTCAAGTTCAGAAGGCGAGACAGCTCCGGGATTTTATAGTTGGAAAAAGTTTTGCCTTTGCTTTGGTGGCACCTTTACTCAAGGAGCGGGTGGGTTTTCCAGTCATTGCTGTGACTGAGGTGTTTTGTGCTTGACTGCCCTGTACTCTGAATAGGAAGGAAGGGACGTTGACTTCCCCAACGGAAAGGGCCACGCAGAACGGGGTTCTCTAACACGAGCCCGCACGCTGGAAGTTTTGCTTGACTTTTTTTTCCCAGCAGTGAGACTCTGGTGGTTCCGAAGATCCTTTCCTTAGCAATCCCTGGGGTGATGTCCGAGCAGCCTCTTTTCTACGGACTTCTGTGAATTCCTTTTCTTTATGCGTTAGTTAGCCGGTGGTGCATGTTAAAGAGACCTCTCCCTCGCCTTTCCTGTACTTCAGCTACTTTAGTTTACACCATTCATTTGCTCAGAACCTTCAGTCTCTCTCTCCCTTCCCCCTCTCCCTCCCCCACCTCTCCCTCTCCCTCTCCCTCCGGATCGCAAAAGAAACCTTTTCCCCTTTCTTTCATAATGTGATCGAGAGGGATTTTTTCCAAGCATTTTCTAAGGAAACAGACTAAGAGGCATTTAATACTGTTCTCTGGGTCAGAATTGTACAGGGATGAAGTTGAGGAAAGGCCTACACATTTGTCAAAATGTCATGGGAACCTGAGCCAAAGCGATGGAGCAAAAGACTACGGAGCAAATGGAGCAAGGTCGAGAAACTGGGACCGGCGGGAGTCTTAACAGGTCATCAGAGTAGACACTGAAGTAGCCAGGCCCATTGGCGATATTATTTCAATGTTCCCGTCTTGTTTAAACTGCCAGGTGATCCTTAGGAGTCTCGTTCTTGCTGGCCTGGCGCCCTCCGCTGTGGCCAAGAGTTCGAACAAGGGTGCTCCAAGAAGCGCTCGCTGTCTCTGAATTCACCCGCGTACGCTGGGAGTCAAAACGCTGTCTTGGGGCCCCGCTGAAATCCCGGATGTGTACAGTAGTTTCTTCTCTGAAAACGTGGATGGTCAGAAAGTTTGGAGATGCGGGCAGGCCTGAGGGAGAAACCGTCACGATTAAGCTAGATACGCCTCCCCCACAGAGACAATTCCGAATTCAACTTCTTCAAAGCTACAGTAAAATATAAGGTTCAGAGGGGGCCCTTTTGGAGACTCTATGGATTTATCTACGTAGTTTAGATTGGTCCTTTTGCAGAAGACGTCGCCCTGCCTTCTTCCGGAATCATTTCCTCACGACCCAGTACCGGAAGTTCTCCTGGGTCAGTTTGATACCCACATTTCTTGCTTGCTGGGAGTGAATTTCGCTGAACTCTTACAGGGCTTCCCCAGGTCGACATATTTGAGAGGAAGAGATCTCTCTTGACCTCTTGCTCCTCCGTTGCTTCTAGAGATCCTCCTTTCGAAATGCCACAGGAAGCTCTGATTTGAAACGTCTTAATTTATAACTTCTAAGTATTGAGAAATATAGGAGAATCTCTTCTCCTCTTATTTAACAAGGAGGACTTCAAAATGTGTGTGTGTGTGTGTGTGTGTGTGTTTCGGGGTGGGGGGGAGAGAACTCTGTCATGAAAAAGAGCTCAGGGACAGAAAATTCAGTTGTCATTCTTGGAATTAAAAACATCTATTCATCCACAATTCACTTGTATTTCTATAATATATCATGAATTGTGATAAACGAAAGAAGAAAATTTGGCTTTAACCCCAAAGTATATAGCAATGGCTCTTACACATTCGTGAGAGGGTCTGACATGTTTCTCTGCTTTTGAACATGGAAGTTGTGTGCGTGCGCATATTGAATATAGTTCCAGTGTATTGGCATTCAGAATATTCTGTAAGTTAAATAACAATTTCAGTGTATCAAACTCCTGCAGACTTTACTGTAGCTGATCATTCCTTAAATTTATATTTTGTTATAATCAGGAAGTCTGAGTTAATTCAGAAACATAAGGAGCAAATAGCTTTGGGATTCTAATTCTTTACTTTAATCCTTAGGATCAAAGTAAACAGCTTAATGTGTTTCACATTCTCAAAATGTAAAATTAGTTGGTTCATGTAAAAAGATGATAGATCACAGCCATTATAATAATTTCATTTTTATTGTGATGTATGCTTGAATCATCATAGGGACTTTTTATTTAAAACATTCTGTCATTCACTTTCTGAACATTCTGCTGCCCATAAATTGACAATAGGTTATTAGATGGAATTCCTATACACATTCACTCTTCATTTTCTTTTCCAAATCTAAATGTGTTTCCAAAGAAAGCTGCTTAAAGGGTTATAAATATCACAATTTTTACTAATTCTTATGAAATATACCTGATCCTGTTAACAAAATTAGATTAAAAAAAAAAAAAACACTGTACAGCCAATCAAGGTAAGTATGATTAAATAAATCAACAAATAAAGGACCAGAATTCAATGGTTCATTTATTTTAGACTGACTCATAGTCCATGTCAATGCCAGTCAACAGAAAGTCAAACCTACCTAACATCTTCTCTCCTCCTCTTAACTCATACTCCATAAGAAACTTCAAGTCTATCAAAATCAAGTGAATTTTGCCTAAAGAACCCTATCGGAATAGGTCTCAATCTGTACACATTTAAATTTGGTTGCTCTGAAATATATTCAGTTGAATTTAATCCAAAACCAGCATTCCCCATAAAGATGTTTTTAACATCTTTACATTTAACTGATGTGGGCCAATGGTGAATATGTGCAAGATTCAAATTAACACAGTTAATTATAATTTCTGAGTGATATATGCTAGTTCACCAGGTGCTATGACATATTTGTATTTGAAGAAGTAAAATACAAACAATATTACAGTACAGTTTATAATCCAAATAAAGAAAATAGATTAAAATGGTTTTGGTCAGATAGATTCACAGTGGCAGTCTTAAACACGCTAAATGCCCCCCATGTCTGGATGATGTCTATAAGAAAATATGACCAGAGTATTCATTGATGCATGGCCATCTAGGAACAAATTCAATCAAACATAATAAAACCCCTTTCTGAGAAAATGCACCCAGTTGGATTTATAACTGCATTGCACAGCCTGCAAAAGTCACTCGCGGTTCATATCCACAGCTGAACTTCCATGGATAACTATAAGGATCCTCCCATATGTAAGTGGCTCATTTTAGATCTTCCTTGATCTAAAACAGTTGCCTGTGGTTAGGTCCAAATCCCGAATGATCCCGAATGTGTATCTGAATACACAAAGACTCTGATTTATGCAGCTATCCTAAACTAAAACATAGGCACCTCGTGAGACTTTTAAATACAGATTTATTCTGGGCAGGCGTGTTACAGTCCTCAAACTAATAGACGGGGGAAATATTGTGTCATCTGATGGACAGGAGCTGCTGCCCTGCTTGGTCATCACCCTGCGTTGGAAAGGATCACCATGTGGAGCAGAGGAGACCCTCCCTGTCTGTTCAACACCCCCCCTTCCACATTCAACAGGAAGGGCTCTGAGAGAAGATCTCATCAATCTGCTGAGGGCGGGGCGATAAAGGATCGTGTATGCAACCGGACTGCGCCCAGTGACTCTCCCGCCAATCAGAAGCCGAGAGGCGAAACACTGGACAGGGCCGAGATGGGCGCGAAGGGAGGGGGGGAACTGTGGAGAAACCGGGGAGCGGGGAGGAGAAAGGAGGGCGGGCACCACTGCGAATGAAAGTGGCCTATTCGGATTTCTAAACCGCTCTGTTCCAGCCAGTCGCGGCCTTTCCTTCCTCTTCATCAAGCTCTCTCTGGCCAGAGAGGAACCAAACTCCTTTCCCTGTTTTGAAAGATTTTGAGGTTTTCCGTCTGAAAAAGCTGAGAAGGAAAGAGGCTCCCGCGCCTTTTCTCCTGTTGCCAGTGGGTGTGCGGTGGTGATGAGGGAGAACCCAGAAAGGCTGGAGATTTGCTTTGTAGAATAATTAATTTTAAAAATAAAATCATTATCTCTGGGGGGACATAATTGTGCACTGCTGTTAACATCTTACTCCCTCTGGTCTATACCCAACAAAAATGGGCTTATCCAGGAAAGTTTTAAAGTTTTTTTTATATTTAAAAATGCTCTATAAAGCTTGGTTGGCTTTAACCCAGCTTTCCCTCTCTGGAGGCAGACAGAAGGGGTATTTCAAGCAGGCAGACTCTTAGGGAAGGATGAAGGGAAGACAATTTCAGGGATTATTTATTCACCATCATGAATGGAACATAATGGATCATTCCCCACCCTTTTGCCTCCCATTTCTTCACTCTTTTCTACAGGGGAAAAAAAAATCCCGATCCTTAATTTCTCTCTATTTTTCTAGGTTCTTTTTTCTTACAAAAAATTAATATAAAATAATAAACTGAATTACTGAAAAGAAATTACATGCTTGCCAGAAATTGCAGCTGATCCTAATCCCTGAAGACAAACATCAATAAAACTTCTGAAGAATATACTACAAATGGCGTTTGATGGGAATGCATTGGTTACTTTCTGTGAATGGTCAGGAAAATCCATAACTGATGATTAGAATGCTTTACATTCCAAGCAAGGCGATTGGCTCTTTTACTCAGCGGTCTTTGTAGAGGCTTTTATCAACTGGCCAGATGGAAATGTATGGCTACACCAGTCATGGAGAAGAAAAGAAAAGAAAGGCATACAAAGCAGGTTCTCCCAACAGAGATCCCTCTGCAGCATCCCAAACCTAACCCAGTGTTTTTATCTTTATGTTATCATTTGGAAGAACAGTATTTTTTGTAAGAAATTGGTGGGAACTGCAGATTCTGATATATATTCCACTTCTGTGAAAGGCAGTCCTTTGCATGTATCTCATTATCTGGGATTTCTAACCTTTATTATGAGCTATCACAAGATGCTGCAGATGCTTTCCATGGATTTTTAAAATAATGTGGAACTGGATCAAGTCAGGGCAATGAATTCAACTGATCTCGGGGTTTTTTCCCCCTTCAGAAGCCAGACATCATTGCCTGGCCTTTCTTCTAGATTCCTAGAGTGGGGAATTACAGCCACTAGCAATTCTTTTGCTGTTTGGTAGAGCAGGTAGCTCTACTAGATTTTAGGCAGGCATCATTCTTTCAAAACTAATCATATGGGTTTATGAGAGTCAACCCAATCGATCAACCCATCAGAACAGAGCTGGAAGGGACCTTGGAAGTCTCTTCCCACAACCCCCTGCTCAAGCAAGAAACCCTATTTCAGACAGGTGGCTGTGCATCTTTTCTTAAAAACCTCCAGTGATGAAGCACCTACAACTTCCAAGGAAATCAAAGGAAAAAATCCGAATCCAAAGGAATCAGTTCAGTAGAGTAACAAGCTTATACTTGTCTCTCCTAGAATTTTACTTGCTGGGCTGCTGGACTCAACAGGCTAAGGACAAAGTAGTCTGGATTCCCATTATTGTTTCTTGATTGATTGATTCCCCTTTCATGCAACTGGGGTGCTTATGGTATGATCACAGTTAGGTGAAATATTTTTGAATCCTCCAAAATATCCAAACAAATATCCCTGAATTCTTAGTCTTAGCTTCACCTCATTTGTTCTTTCCAAATCTGTTGCCCTATTTAACACAGATCAACTTCTTCCCACATGGTGCCTCCCAGAGGTTCTAGGATTCTCATACTTCTCTAGCCATACTGGCTGAGAATTTGAAGAACTGCAGACTTTTTCTAACCCAGGGGTGTCAAGCTCAAAGCCAATAGGCCACATCCAACCTGCAGGATGCTTACATCTGGCCCGCAGGGTGCCCTGGAAACAGCAAAGGAGCACGCCTCTGCCAGCAAAAATGGAGCTCTTGCGACCCTCTGCCAATGAAAACGGAGTTCGGGAGACCTCCATTTTCACTGACAAAGGGTCACAGGAGACTGTCTTCCCCTTGAGCTCGTTTTCACTGGCAGAACGCTTGGGCCACCACAGGCACCCCCAACAGGAGTGTCAGTGAGCTAGCCACTCCTACCCTGGCCACGCCCACCCGGCCCCCAAGGTCAAACACAACCCCAATGCGGCCCGCAATGAAATCGAGTTTGACACCCCCGTTCTAACCACATCGCATTAGAAAAGTCGTTCTAAAAAAATAAATGATTTGAACAGAAAGTGAGTCACTATACACAATTTAGGCCAAATGGGAGTATGCAATCATCAGTTCCTCCAACCGAACATTTTGAGAGGATTCTTATGGGGTGGGAGCAGATCTCTTTAAATTTCCTGTTTGTTGGAATTAGAAGTTGAGGAGGGAGGGAAACGGAGCGGGGTTATTTATATGACGGTGCTCTGCCTTCTCTGCCAAAATTATTTTGCTGCAATATTCTGCAGTGGCCAAATGTTGCAAAATAAATCTACCTCTCCGAGCTGGCTCCAAAGGTCTCTCTAGCCATCATTCTCTCCTCAATGCATCTTAAACAAGAGGCTCTAGTGAGCAACTCTAATTCAATACACATAATCAGTTTGGAAGTCTTATTTCCATTTGAAAACAGGCCTATTTGTAATCATGAGAGCTGGGCAGGCTGAAAGATACAGAATATTGTGTTGGAGAGAAGGGGGGGGGGTGGGCGGTGAGGAAAAAAAAACCCCAGACAAGGACAGAAGATTTGCTTCCCTTCCCTTCAAATCTTTCCTTCAACCCTAACTAATTGGCTTAGTTAGCTTATTTTATTTTCAACAAAGGATCAATCATTTGTTTGGTTTTTAAAAAAAAAAACCTTAACATTACTTTTGAAAACTTGTTAAAAACAACCAGACACCACTGCTAAAATTTAAGAAGGGAAGGAAGCTAATAAAAACCATGATTGAAAAAACATTGTTGGTTGGTTTGACAGCCTCTTTGGGTTCAGAATCTTTTAATCACATCCAGAACATCAATTTGATCCCTATCCTAACAACCTTGCAAGGTAGGTTAACCTGCAACTCAGGAACTGCTCAGTCAGCCTCTTTCCTTGTTTACTGCTAGTGGACTTGAACTTGGTTCAATTGTGGTGGAGAAAATAGATCTAACAAAATGGAGGCTCTACTCTTTCCCCCCTCCCTTTCAGATAGGACCAGGGCTAATCTAGCTCCTCTGTTTTCCTTATCCCATCAAAACCCAAATTGACCCATCCCTCCCTAGATAAAGTGCCCTGCAATCCCATATGAGCCCAAGAATAGAAGAGTTGCTCAGCCACTTCAAGCACAGTCCTAAGAAGGAATTGCAAGGCAGTAAACAAGGGGAGAAGCCCCAACATCTGGGACAATCCCCTTGGTTAATCCAACTTCCCATCTCCTTAACAATGGGGTTCCCCAGTTCTATTCCCGCTTCTAAAAAGGCTGTTTTGGTAGGGGGACCTGTCTAGCATCCCACAAAACTGGCCAGCAAATTAAATTCCTAGGATTTCCCTCCCTATAGGTCTCAACTTCTATATAAAAATCTTTGCTTTCCCATTGTTCCCGGTCTTTCTTCTTTCTTTCTTGTGTACCAGACACCCAGCGATAGATTCGTGAGATAAACCCTGACCGCTTCTTCTGAATTTTCCAGGAAAACCTGGTCCTAGTTCAATTCCTTCACCGCTAGGCCTAGTATATTTCCCATAAGGCCATCTTGCTATTAAAGGGGACATGAAAAGCAAACAAACAGAAAGCTGCTGAGAAGGGAGGAGGCTTGACCGCCTTAAGTAAAGAAGCCAAAGGGCTTCTCCGATCTTCCGCTGGCCCACAGACTTTCCTTAGTGGGCAGTCTTGGTACTCTCGGGGGTGGAGGAACGTGGAAGCAAAGTGGGCTCGTTCAGCTCAGCGGCCTCAAAGGAAGGGACGCTGCTGGAAGGAAGAATCGGGAAGGCAGAGCATCGAGGGCAGCGCTCGGGATCCGGATTTCGGGAGGCTTCTCCGAACTCTTGCCGAGACGAGAAGAGCGTCAAACTGCAAAAATATCACATAACTTCTTATGGGCGGCCCCGAATTGCCTGGTGAGTGAGCGGTCCTAAAAACGGAGGATAGAAAATCAACCGGTCAATCAATCAATCAATCAATCAACCAGACGAAGCGGGAGAAAGAAAAAGTTGTGCATTTCCTAAAGCAGGGGTTCCCAAACTTGGCAACTTTAAGACTTGTGGACTTCAACTCCCAGAATTCCTCAGCCAGCACAGAATTCTGGGAGTTGAAGTTTACCAGTCTTAAAGTTG
>JAOYMU010000001.1:113467705-113481015 GCA_025802295.1 Psammodynastes pulverulentus | reverse complement strand
CTGCACTACTCCTTGCATATTGCACCTCCTGCAAAGTTGCAAGTTGAACATGCCTCCCTCTATGGTGGAGATTTCCCCACCACGAGCTGCCTGGCCGGTTCCATATTCCAGAGCTCTAGTCACAGGACTGGCCCATTGGTCATCCTGGAGCAGCTCCTTCACCCGGGTGTGCTGCGGACCACCAAAATTTTCTCGTGGACCACTGGTTGGAGACCTCTGGTCTAGAAGATACATATCATTTCAGGTTAGTGGAAGATTTCTCAGGGGAGCAGGAGCCACAGCATAGAAGTAAAACACATACTTTGCAAACAAAAGGTTCTCGTTTCAATCTCTGGTATCTCCTAGGAAAAATAATTGGAGAAGTGCTGATAGACAAAATACACAAAAGGCCTGGCTCATTATATGATAGTTTCCTATGTTCTAAGTAAATAAGTTATGCGATAATGTCTAAAGCAATATGGACATTTCTAACCATTTCCCACAATGTAGATTAAGCCTGGATTAATTAAAGACTGGATGGAACATAATAAGAGACAAGGAATGGAAGTATTATCAGACCATGAGGGGCATTAAGCTGTGGAATAATCTGCTTTCTGGAGTCACAGGGGTTCTGTCACTAAAGGAAAAGGCTTGAGCTGTTTGTCTTGAGATGCTTTGAGGAGTCCTGTATCAGGGAGGGGATTGGCTTAGCCTCAGATCATTTCTAAGGTTCATTCCAACCCTATTTGCTTATGAAAGTCAAACTGAGAGAAGCATTAGCAGAAGGAAAATATTGCAGTGCCAGTGTTGATCATAGACTTTGAAACCAAAATCAAAGCTTTGTTTTGCTCTCAGCAGCTGTACAGTATGTTGAGATGAAAATAGGTATACATAGATACCTACATAAGAAAATACCTGCGTGTAAATCAGAAGCACAGAATAATTTTATAAAAATGTTCTTTAACTGGGGTAGCTTGGGGCAAGTCTTATCCATTCATAAACAAGTGCCATCAAGTTCAACAAGACCTCCTCCTGGGGACATGAAAAATGTTATCTAGTCCACGTATAATTTATGGTCCAATTTTTTAAAGGCAATCATTTATTGGCATTTATTGAGTACCGGTATTTATTATACATGCACACACAAATACCAGGGTAGATTTTCATTATGATGAGCAAAGCAGTTAGGAGATGACAAGTTAGGATTCATAATAAGAATTACATTCCCTGTGTCTACACCCTTCTGTGCTAGCCACCTTTCTTCTTGCCTATTGCTTCTCATCACCACTGTGGAAGGAAGAGGTAACTGGCAGTGTTGGTCCATGGGATCACGGGGGAAAAAAATTCATCTCAAGCAACAAAATCACCCCGATGTACATGAATTATTATTGGCACTTCATTCTTTTAGAATGTAATGTAGGCTTTTCTGAAGACCACTGGCTGGTGAAGGGGAAACAAGAGTATGAAGGACATTCTGAAATCCTTGTGGTTTCAGTTCAATAGAATAATTCCAAGTATGAAAGTGAAGGTATGAATGGCTCATATCCACATGCTGAGCCTTTATTTTTAATAAAGTGACTGGCTGCATTTAGAACAGGGTTTTTTTTTAAATTTAAAAAGTAAACACATTTTTGAATACAGTAGGATTTACTTTTGAGCAAAGCTGTACAGGGTAGTGATAAAAAGACTATAGAAAACTGTTACCTGAGTTACAATTTGATCTGAGTAGTTATATAGCTGTTGGATGGTTTTAAAATGGAATTGTGATTTACTAAGTTGTTGGAAATCTTTTATAAGTGGCATCGTGTCATATTGATTATCTTGGCTGATGTGATATAAGTTTCTTTATTTACTGGAATGCCTGAAATAAATGGTTTTACTTTACTGTGAGCATCTCTAAACGAATACAGGATTTTGTAAGCAATAGTGTTCCGTAGAGACGTAAATAAGTTATGTGGAAAAGAAGACTTGGTGGCAAGCACAGCCATGCATCTGGACCCTGATGACAAGCAACCCCATGGCACAGCCAAGAAAAGGTGGATGGATAACATCAAAGAGGACATGAAATACATGGGCATTGCCCCGAAGATGCCCTTCAGTGACCCAAATGGAGATGGCTTTGCCAACAAGCAGATCCTGCCAAAGCATGGGAATAACGCTAGGAAGAAAAACAAGTGTTCTGTATAGAAGATCTGAAGTTCATATATAGGCCATATAGGACCCATAAGCACCTAGAAACTGATGGGCACCTCTCTAAACATCTGCCTAGCTTCTTATCAACCTGGGATTAAAAAAAAATGATATGAAAAGCTGGTGTGCTGCAAAGCCACACGCATGACTATTTCTAAAAAGGTGTCTGACATGAGACTCACAAGTATCTTCAAAAACAATAATTGTGGGAGGCTACAGGTAAGTCCATTGCTTGGAAAAGTGTCCTGATGCTAGTGGAAAGCAGAACATTCTGTAGTGTGGGTTATAGGCAGGGCAAGGAACATCATTCAGTTTCCTTCTGAGAAATGAGAATTCTGTAACTGGAGAACCTGCCTTGGCAACCCAGTTTGTGAGACAATTGTTGTTGTCCAACTGAAAAAAGATAGGGAAAAGGTGTACTGTTCAACACATGACACAATCTGTTTCATCATCATGTCATTATTTGTTAGCCTTTTGTGCCTCATTGTCCCCTATATGCAAATAGGAATGTTGAATAACCAGACTGGAAAATTTGCAGTTGCAGTTTTGACTAAAGCTGCTTATGATACAATAGCATCAAGGTCAACCTTTGTACAGTCCAAAAGTGATGATACTGATCTCCCCAAATCTAAAAGCAGTCTGTAGGTGTTGTACAGATACTCAGAGCAAGCATAATCCCAAAACTGCTTTCTTCATCGTGATATTCTTATTATAGACTATGCTATGTCTGTCTACTAATTATTTTGGGGGTTTATGTATTTATTTCTTCTTTAGTTTTTGTGTTAGAGCAAGATATGACATCTTCACATTGTATCGTTTTAAAAGAAGGAACATAGAAACACAATTCTTAATTCCTGCTGATAAAATTCTTAGACACATATAGATATAGGATTATCCTAGCATTGGAATTCTTCCTGAGTAATCCCTCTATTTCTCTGATAGTTAACATTCCCAAATTGCAATGATAATTATTCCCTTGTCTCTCTGTGGTTAAACTCTGTGCATGAGATTTACTTGAGAGCTCCTTTCTTGTTGCTCCTTGGTCATGCCCACAATTTACCATGAATTGCATGACTGATTGTAAGAAGCCCATATTCCTTCATAAATATATTTATCTATCTTTTTCCTTCCCATAAGCTCAGTATCATAAGCCCCCTCTCCGAATTACTTGTGCATTTTATACCAAAGAAACTGTAGGAAACAAAGTTTATTTATCCCTCTGTCAAGCTCTGCCACAGATAGCACTATGAAGAAGTAAATCATACTGATATCTGAAGTTATAGGTTTATGATTCATGTTCTGGTTTAGCAATATCTTTACAGATTAAAATGGATGCCTGATTTATTGATAGAGTTACAGATTTCTTATTTCACAATTCAGACAAGGGAAATGAGGGATGAAAGCCAGATCAGATGAAATTATACATTTATGTAATCAAATATTTCTTATTATAATAGACAGGTGCTGCCCTTTGATCAGAACCTTTGGATGACTAATTAAGCCACATTTTCCTGTTGGATCAAAAAGATAATATTAGGTATATCAATGAACATAAATATTTATTCTGTTACTGTTGAAACCTGTCACTAAGAATGAACATATCAAGAGACGAAACTAAATTATGTCATTGCCTAGGAAATCTTTTATGCAGACTTGGTCCAAGTGTAGAATTTTTCTGCCTAAAACAACTGCTGCCAATCAGTGTTGGCCATATTAAGCAAGATAAATTAAAGGTCTCACAGAGTATATGGCAGGGGTGTCAAACTCAATTTCATTGAGGGCTGCATCAGGGTTGTGTTTCAGCCTGGCCTGGGTGGGTGTGACCAGCTTGATGTCACTCATGTTGGGGGCACCTGTGATGGCCCAAGTGCTCTGCCAGCGAAAATGGGCTCCTGAGCTCCATTTTTCCACTGCAACAGCCTTCTGCAACCCTGTGCCAGTGAAAATGGAGCTTGGGAGGGATGTGTGCAGCCCTTCCAAGTTCCATTTTCACTGGCAGAGGCACTGCAGGCTGGTCCTTTTCCGTTTCCAGGCCAGCCTCATGGGCCACATCTAAGCACCCTGCTGCCGGACCTGACCCCCAGGCCTTGAGTTTGACGCCCCTGGTATATGACAAATTGTTTTATCTCTAATGATGAAACAATGGGATAAATATAGTTATAAAGACACCTTGCACCACACATACATAAATTACATAATGAAAGGGAATATTCCCAGGCAGAGAAGTCATCAGTGTTCCTTAAGAACTTGAAGGAATATGCTTGGAAACCCCAAATATTAAGTATTAAGCCATGCAACTGCTTTTACTGCCTCTTAATCACACCTCACAGCAGTTCTCTCTTAGCATCTGTAGCAGCGGAGGTTTCCTATCCGTGCTGCCACCGGTTCGGTGACAGCGCGCGCGCGTGCGCAGCTCAGGCAAGCTCTAGCCAAAGTGCCTCCCAGCCGTTGTAATAGGGAAATCCGCTCAGCCGCGTCATTTAGCTGAGTGGATAAACATAAACAAAGAGCGAGGGCAGGTGGGAGGGCTCAAAAAACCCACAAAACGCCGATCGTCGGAGCTACCGTTCGCCAGTGCTACTGGTTCGCGCGAGTAGCCACGAACCGGCAGAATACCACCACTGATCTGTAGTTATCTAGTAAGTTTTTTTCTTTTTTCTTTTTCTTTTCTTTTTTCAAATGTGGCTCCTGAAGGTCAAGAGGGTGTGAATTTTTCTGTACTGGAAAAGAGATTGACTACAAAAGAGTACTAAAAGGAGGTGAACACATCTAGTTGCTTTTCTCAGTGTTACTTTAGGAGAGAAATTCTACTGTCCTGTTTCTTTGCATTTACATTCAGCTTTTCCTCTAAGAGCTCAAGGTCTGCAGTAGCATTCATTCATCCAATTTTTACCTATAACTATACTGATAAGTAGATTGGTCTGAGAGTGTGTTACTCAACCAAAGCTATCCATTGATCTTCAATACCTAAAAGCAACTTAAACTTCCCACCTTAACCTACTTAACCCCCAACACCTTATCTTAAGAGGTTGATTAATTCAGTTTATAGGCTGCCCACTCTCCAAGATACTTTTTGATTATGGTGCTGCACTAGAGAAATATCTGTCTTCAATCTCCTCCAACCTCTTTTCTTCAGGAGATGGGACACCTAATAGAGCCTCAGATAAGGGATACAAACCCTGGACCAGTTCATATGGAAAGAAATGATTGGACCAGTTCATATAGAAAGAAATGGTTTTCCAGCTATATTAGTACAAGCAAACAAACTTTGTTTATTTATGCAAGCAACATGTAAAAATTGGAAAGGCTGTTCTTATCTGGTTACCTATATTCATTATATGTTTTTTGGAGATATTTTAAAATTATATAATGAAAGGGAAATTATAATTTCCTTAAGAGATAATATTCTCACAAAGCTGCATGAAAAACAAACATGATTTTGCAATATTGAAAAGGGGCGTTGGTCTTACCTGATACGCTCCTTCTCTGAGTAGGGCGATGGGATCCAGGAAACATGGGAAAGACTCTAGTCCTATAGCTCTATAGACAGAGTGTGAAACTGAGGACACGCCCATCTGTCAATCAACCCAGTTTTAGCGATGTCGTTGCTCAGGTAACCGGTTCGGCTCCCTGTGTCCTCAGTTACACCCTGGACCAGGCGGCCACGGGGTGGGTCTGGATCCCATCGCCCCACTCAGAGAAGGAGAGTATCAGGTAAGACCAACGCCCCTTCTCCAGAGTGGCTGTGATGGGATCCAGGAAACATGGGACATACCAAAGTTCAGTCTATTTCTGGGCGGGCTGCTGACTGGTCCGGCTCGAAGGCTCCGACACCACGCTCTGCAACACTCTTCTCCCAAAGACTGCATCTAACAAGGCAAAAGAGTCCAGTTTGTAATGCCGTATAAAAGGCACAAGAGATGAATTGAGGAGAGCGATAGCAAGGCAAAAAATAAAATAAAACACCAGGTCCGGATGGCTTCCTCGCAGAATTTTATCAAGAGCTAGGAGAACCAATAGAATCCTTGATGCTAGAAATATTTAATGAAGTCTTAACTAAAGCCAGGATGCCGGATTCAGGGAGAGACACATTTATCACACTTATTTTTAAGCAAGATACTGATAGAAAACAGATTTCCAACTATAGACCTATTTCACTGCTAAATACGGATTACAAAATTTTTACAAATATAATAGCAGAAAGGCTCAAAGTAGTTTTAACTTCCTATATTCACTCGGATCAAAATGGTTTTCTCCCCGCAAGATATATTAGGAATAATACCAGATTTGCAATGAATATACTAGAATTTTTTGAAGCACACCCAGAGGCAGGTCGCACTTGTCTTTTTAGATGCACAGAAAGCTTTTGACAACCTGAATTGGACTTTTATGAAACAAGTAATCCAAAATATGAATTTAGGAGAAAACTTTGATCATATAATCCAAACAATATATTCAACCCAAAAAGCTAGTATCTTACTAAACGGGGAAAAAACAGGGCAGGGATGCCCACTTTCACCTCTGCTCTTCATCTTGACGTTAGAAATTTTATTAAACAATATTAGGACAAATCAAGAAATAAAAGGAGTTAAAGTTAGATCCTTCCACCTTGCTAATGAGGTCATTTTCTACATGATGAAATTTCCACAGCGTGATCACATCAACAGTGGCAACATCCATGCTGCTCTATCACATTTCCTTAATGGCGCCCATGCTTGATTGGTAAGGCTATTATGCAATCGTAAGTAATCAGTTTCCATAAATATATCATCAACAATGGCCCAGGTGGAACATCAGGGGAATCACTTCCAATTGGCATGACAGGCATAACAATGGTGGCAAACAACAACAACAAAAACATCAGAGGTGGTATTCGGCATGTTCTGACCAGTTCTGGAGAACCGGTAGCGGAAATTGTGAGTAGTTCAGAGAACCGGCAAATACCACCTCTGACTGGCCCCGCCCCCATCTATTCTCTGCTTCCTTAGGCCCAGCTGATCAGCTGGGTCTTCTTTTGTTGCCCTGCACAGGAGAACAGAGCTGGAATTCAGGTTGAGTCCCAGCTGATTGACTGGGTCTTCTTCTGTTGCCCTGCACAGGAGAACGGAGCTGGAAAGCAGACTAGTGGGGTGGGGAGGGAATGGGATTTTGCAGTAACCTTCCCCCAGGAGTGGGGAAGGAATGGAGATTTTAAGGTATCCTTCTCCTACCACAGCCACCAAGCCACACCCACAGAACCAGTAGTAAAATTTTTTGAATCCCACCTTTGAATAACATTGACCCACCACCATCTCAGGTCTCGTGGTTTATGTGTTAGTCTTTATTTCTAATCATTTTTGAACCGTAGAGTCCAAGAACTTCAAACATACGAAAGGATCCTTGCCATTTGATCAGATAAGTGAAAATTCTCTGGCCCATTACCTTTCAAATGCCAAAGTAGCTGGCAGTCCTGACGGTTGTCATCCTGAGCCTTGTAAGCTTGAGGGTAGCACAAGTTAAATCCTCAAACTGTGCACTCTTTGGCTGAGGTTAACCTCGACGGATTTGTATTTGTTCTCCCCACTGATCACATGTAACAGAATAACAGAGTTGGAAGGGACTTTGGAGGTACCAACCCTATACCATTTCAGACAAATTTCATTCCAAACTCTTCTTAAAAACCTCCAGTGTTGGAACACCCACAACTTCTGGAGGCAAGCTGTTCTACTGGTTTATTGTTCTCACTGTCAGGAAATTTCTCCTTAGTTCTAGATTGAGTCTCTCCTGGATTAGTTTCTACCCATTGCTTCTTGTCCTGCCTTCAGGTGCTTTGGAGAATAGGTTGACCCCCTGCAATCCCCTACAATCCAGCCACTTACATGTCTTGCTTGTTCACTGAGAATTTGTCTGTAAGAAACTTATATGTATTTATGGATAATTATCTCCTCTTTCTCTCTCTCTCTCTCTCTCCCTCCCTCCTCTCCCTCTTTCTCTCTCCTTCCCCCCCCCTCTCTCTCTCTTCCTCTTCATCCAAGGGCATCAGCTGCTTGTCCAGTGAGTCATGCAATGAAGCAAATGGCCCAGAAGGAAATGAGAACCCTGGGAGCAGCAGATGACATAGGTAGGGAGCATGGGACTTCATTCAACTCTATCTGGTCCTCTCTCCAGGTAGATGCAGCTCACTTCAATATTATTGGCACAACCGCCTACCAGTCGGAGCCAATACCTTTGAAGCCATCTGTTCAGGAACATGATCTCATGGAAGTTTATGCCCAACATTGCGTCAATACCTTCCTAGGCGGTAAGATTTGTCCTCAGAGATCTCCTGAGTCCTGCAGCCTTTTTCTGAAGAACATCCAGATTTCTTCCAGGAATGATTGACGGGATCCAGTAGACTCAATTGTGAATTTCAGACATACTATGTAGGGAAAAAAAGAGAGAAGGTTGCAATGATAAGTAGGACAGCAAAGTATTTCCCTGTCTCCACCCCTTGTTCCTCCTTACCTTATTTCGTTTGCCTACTTGGTCCCAGGGTAGAACATTCGCTCTAAATGCATATTCATAAGTGGGTAATGGATCTTGATGTTTTATTTTGCTTACTGTGAACTGCATCCAAGGAAACAACAGTTTTAATGGATAGCTCATTTAGACCTACGCATTCGTTTTCCAGAGTTTATTTGAAAGCATGGTGGCTTCAAACGGGATGCAGGGTGGGATAAGAGCATCGGTTCACACGCCCCAAAGATCTCCAATTCCGCAGGGGGGATCCTGATACAAAATCCTGTTGGGTTTGCAATAGTGGCAAATATTTGTAGCTCGGGTGTAGGATGAGGGTGAAGGTTCATTCTCCGAGCTTGGTTTCTAAACATTTTGTTACCGGGTTAGGCAACAACTTCAGCAGGTTCTGACCGGTTCTGGAGAACCGGTAGCGGAAATTTTGAGTAGTTCGGTGAACCGGCAAATCCCACCTCTGACTGGCTCTGCCCCCATCTATTCTCCGTCTCCCAAGTCCCAGCTGATTGGTTTGGTCTTCTTTTGTTGCCCTGCACAGAAGAACAGAGCTGGAAAGCAGGTCAGTGGGGTGGGGAGGGAAAGGGATTTTGCAATAACCTTCCTCCTGGAGTGGGGAGGGAATGTAGGTTTTACAGTATCTTTCCCCTGCCATGCCCACCAAGCCACGCCCACAGAACCAGTAGTAAAAAATTTTGAATCCCACCAGTGCCCCTCATCCTCTTTGTTGCTCTTCTCTGCACTCTTTCTAGGGTCTCAACATCTTTTTTACATCGTGGTGACCAAAACTGAATGCAGTATTCCAAGTGTGGCCTTACCAAGGCCTTATAAAGTGGTATTAATGCTTCACGTGATCTTAAAGAATAAAATATATTTTGATATAAAACTTCTCACAGACTTTAGGACTTGAAGAGAAGGCGGCCTTACAAAGGGAAATGTTTTTTCCTCCTCTCTATGACAATTGCTTGAAGTTCATTGTTCACAGCCGATAATACCTTTTGTTATGTCACCTCCACCGCCATGAAACCAAAGCATAACTTGCTACCTTCATTATATATTCCTGTGTTTTACAACAATTTTCTCTTAACTTTTTCCGCATGAATCTAATGTATAAAAAGGTGGGGAATCAGGAACCATGCTCTGATTTTTTGGGGGGAGGGGGGGATGGGTGTGGGTGAGAAAGTCACATATATGTACGTGACGTGATATAAATATCGGAATAATCTCTCACTTCCCTTGAGTCCATTAAAGCAGAAATGAAATAAGATATATTTCAACTGGGAGCTACATCACAACTGTAAAATATTCCGGCTTGCAAATGAATCAACCTCGTGTTTTTAAAACCTTGGCTTTCGTAACTTCTTTTTATATAAGCCAGAACAATGTGGCTTTACAAGCCAGAATAATGGAGTGGTTGACTTTCTGCCTATGTAATTATGATCAAAAGTGACCGTTTTTTGGAAAGGACAAAAATTGGGGCCGGTCTCATTTTTCTTCAGTTAAGCATTGCCTAAATCTTGGCAAGATTTCCATTTGACCTATCTCTGTGAGGTGGAGAAATTGGGTGTACCCAGTGGTGGGATTCAAATAATTTAACAACCAGTTCTCTGTCCTAATGACCAGCTGGGTGGGCGTGGCCATGGTGGGCATGGCCAGGGGATGTGACAGGCAGTACTCAGCCTCCTGCACCCTCTTGGGAACAAAGATGTCCCCAGTGCCCCGTTTTGGGCCTAGTAGGCTTCCCTGCAGCCCCTGGGAGCAAAAACAGTCCATGGGGGTGTGCCGCATCCTCTCTCGTGCCCCGTTTTGGGCCTAGAGGCCTCCCTAAACTTATTTGGGAGACAAAACAGAGCGAGTGGGGACTCTTGGAGGGCAGGGTAGGGTGGGGAGAGGCCAGCCAGCAATTTAACAACTGGTTCAGCCAAAGTGGTGCAAACCAGTTGAATCCCACCACTGGCTGTACACTCAAACTAGACTGATGTTAAAAGAAGCCCTAGTAACCCAAAGTTGCTTTTCCTCAGAAGAAAATCTTAGCAATGACACTTGATGTCTGTGGAGATTCTCAATCATCCAGGTCATGGTTGTCCCAAAGATGCTTTTCCAAAAGACAAGTGGATTTTCTTGGGTTTTTCCCTCCTTGAAAATGTTTCGCTTTTCATCCAAGAAGCTTCTTCAGGAGCGAAAGCCATTCGTGAGACTTGCTTCTGAGTCAATTTGAAGGATGTTAGATTAGATTAGATTAACAGAGTTGGAAGGGATCTTGTAGGTCATCTAGTTCAACCCTTTCCCACCCAAGCAGGATACCCTACACCATTTCTGACAAGTGGCAGTCCAATGTCTTCTTGAAAGTCTCAAGTCATGACGCTCCCACAATTTCCAAGGGCAACTTCTGTTCCATTGGTTGGTTGTTCTCACGGTCAGAAAGTTTCTCCTTATTTCCAGGTTGAATCTCTCCTTGATCAGTTTCCATCCATTATTCCTTGTCTGGCCGTCAGATGCCTTGGAAAATAGCTTGACCCCCTCCTCTCTGTGGCAGCCCCTCAAATATTGGAAGACTGCTATCCTGTCTCCCCTGGTCCTTCTCTTCACTAGACTAGCCAGGCCCAGTTCCTGTAACCGTTCTTCGTATGTTTTAGCCTCCAGTCCCCTAATCATCCTGGTTGCTCTTCTCTGCCTTCTTTCTAGAAGAAAGGGGTCAGCAACCTGCGGCTCTGGAGCCACACGTGGCTCTTTCATCCCCCTGCTGTGGCTCCCTGTCGCTGGTCAGTCCCACAATTGATAGGGCTTTCGGTTAGGGAAGATAGAGGAAAAAGGACGCCGCACTAGGAGGAGACTCTATGGTGGAGGAACCAAACTTCCGGTCGGCTCCATAATTGAATGGGGAGCTTCCAGTTAGGACGTTTGTGGCTCTTTGAGTGTTTAAGGTTGCCGATCCCTGGCCTAGAGTCTTTTTTATAGTGTAGTGACCAAAACTAGATCTAGTATGGCCTTACTAAGGTTTATAGAGAGAGATTGCTGGGAGAAAAATCCAAATTCCAGTTTCAAGCCGGGAATAAAATGGAGGCTGATTGAAAAGTGCCCCCATCCTTTTTCCTCTACCTGTCCTAACCAAAAGCCCTATTAATTGTGGAGCCGACTGGTGACAGGGAGATGAAAGGGCCACATGCGGCTCCAGAGCCTCAGGTTGCTGACCCCTGGACTAGACACTCCCCAGTTCCCACAACCATTCATCACAGATTTTGTAATTTTGAACAATAAAACAGCTTTATGTGGGAAAAACAAATGCAGCCTTTGTGTCTGTGTTCTGTACCATGTTAAGATAAAACCCTCAGAATGTTCCTTTTGGCGGAAAGAATGAGTTGAGCCCTGAGGAAGTGGGGCGGGAGGAATTTCTACCTAGTTTCAGCCCGTTTTGTGTTTTCAGTACACAATTCTTAAGGGCGACACCAAAACTACAGAGGTCCCCTTTCTTTCCACAAGGTGGCGGCACCAAAATGAGTACTGAGCATAACATATAAACATGTAAGTAAGCACGAATAAAAGGGGACATTAGGACAGGGACGGTAGGCACATTGGTGCGGTTATGCACGTCCCTTACAGGCCTCTTAGAAATGGGGTGAGGTCAAATTTCAGACATGGAAAAACAAGGATCATCTTACAAAGAGAACTAAAAAGGAGATGTCAACCTGAGATTAGTATGTTAATGGATGCCACCAGGCAGATACTAGTAGGAACTTGAATAACAGAGATGGAAGGGACCTTGGAGGTCTTCTAGTCCAACCCGCTGCTTAGGCAGGAAACCCTACATCACTTCAGGTTGTCCAATCTCTTCTTTAAAACATCCAGTGTTGGAGCATTTACAACTTCTGGAGGAAAAGTCGTTCCACGGATTAATTGTTCTCACTGTCAGGGAATTTCTCCTTAGTTCTAAGGCAGTGCGATGGCCTAGAAGTGGAGCTGTCACCTCACATTCAGGAGGCTGTGAGTTTGATCCTAGGTAGAGGCTAATATTTGGAATAGACTCCCCTGCTCGAGCAGGGCCTGCATCTAAGACTTGAAGACTTCAGCTCCCAGAATTCCTCAGGCAGACTTGGGGACTTCAACTCCCAGAATTCCTCAGCCAGCATTTAAGGACTTGGGGACTTCAACTCCCAGAATTCCTCAGCCAGCTGGCTCCCTAAGAAGCACAGGAAACCAAAAATCATCTCCGAAGAAAACCATGGAAAACCAACGGTTAGTGCCTAGGAAAGCATTGGAAGCCAAGGGAAGATTTTATCCTATCTCTGGACAGGATTAATGACACCGCTTTCCCCTCTCTCCCGCCTTCCCTTTGCCCCAGAGAGTCTTGCCTAGCTAAGTACAATCCGTTGCCGTAAGAACAACGCACAATCCGTTGCCGTAAGAACAGCTATTCAAATTTGTCCTGGATCTCTGTTTATTATTACAACAGGCTTTGGTGGATAAGGAACCAGGTGTATCCGGAATAGGCAAAGATTAACAGCTTACCAGGCAAATTTAGAATAGAGCTGCATATCGGATATAAATACAGTTGAGAGAGTCCAGAGATATTTCACCAGAAGAGTCCTCCACTCCTCTACTCGCAACAGAATACCTGATGCCACCAGACTTGAAATATTGGGCTTAGAAAACCT
>JAOYMU010000001.1:113382576-113393375 GCA_025802295.1 Psammodynastes pulverulentus | reverse complement strand
GATGATTATCTTGTTGATGATTATTCACCCATATTTCCATTTGGAATAATTGTGCTGTCAACATAATGCATACAAAACTGTATATGCTTTATATTAAACTTCATTATGAAATGGATGCATGAACTGAAATGATTGGAAAGCCTATATGGAATAAAGAAAGTCCCTGTTTTCCTACTAATAGTTCATGGTCAAGCAATGATCTTGAAGTATGAAAACATGCAATTCCCACTAGTATAGCAATTAGTGATTATCTTATCCCATTAAAGCAGAGGCAAACTTCTAATTGGCGATCCTTAGGATGACCAGGCTCATCTTACGGGTGAAAAGATTTCCCACTGTGCTGCCCCATTCTATCTTAATAATGTCTGATAGCAGCAGATTGTGACTAAAAGAAATCCCAACAAGATAATTAATTTACCGAGTTCAACAATCAGTACAAGGGAGTCAATAATGTTCATTTATTATCAGAATGAGTCACCTAATTAATTAATTGGAAAAGGACCTTTCTGCTAGCCTTTTGCTCAAGGTTTGTGACCAGGTTTGTTGATTAAGGAATAAATACAGATGAATACAATTAACTCATACGGAAAGAGGACAGTCCAGATTTAGTTACTCTGTATATTCAGTGGGTTTGCCAAGTAGCCTTAAAATGTCCAGGCAGGCAATATTTTATACTTAGAGAAAGCTGCCCTAGAATCAAGGAAGCAATGTGGTGCTTTATTCTAACCTCCACCACTATTACCAAACTATGTAACTTCAGTGATAGAATGTCATCTTCCAATCCTTCAGAATCTATTTACCTGTAATTACTGTGTCTCAAAGGACTAAGTCAGGACATTCTATGTTCACCTATGGATTTGTGAAACTAGCAGAATAAGGTAAATCCATTATATAGCACATACTATGTAATATAACTCTAAGAAGAGCATTTCTATGACAAAGGAAACCTAACGTATACACTCTGGAGTATTATACATTTGCAAAAAGAAAGTGTTTTTTGCTTTTATTTCTATACTGCCCATCACGCTTGTGTGCCTTTGGGTGGTTTACAGATAAAACAATAAAATGAAATGTAAGTTAAAATAAGTTTAAAAAACAGATTAAAACAAAATTAAAGGGGACAATTGCAAAATTAAAAGGCAGAGGAAGTGCTTCAGCCACCAACCATCTCAGGGTTTGCCTGGCATTCTTGGACCCCAAAGCAAGGTGATGTAGCCAAATCTTAATGCTTTTCCAGAAGGCCAGGAGCATATTGGCCTGCCTTGCCTCTAAAGGCAAGATGTTCCATAGGGCAGGAGTGACAGTAGAGAAGGCTCTCTTAAACCCTGCCAGCTGAAATTCTTCAGCTGATGGGGTCTGTAACATGCCTTCTCTGCCTGCCAAGGTGAGAGAGATTGATGAAATCAAGATAACAGATAATCAGAGTTGGTCATCAGAGTTGTAGGTCATCTAGTCCAACCTCCCACCCAAGCAGGAGACCCTACACCATTTCTGACAAATGACAGTCCAATCTCTTCTTGAAAGTCTCAAGATGAAAGTCTCAAGAGGAGACAGTTCCTCGGATAATCTGCTTTAAAGGTAATAACCAACACCTTAAATTAGACCTAGCAAAGTGGCATCCAATTAAACTCACATAGCAGATTCTAGTTCTAATTCATTTGAAACTTTTTCTTGAATTATATATACATAATAAATTCATCATAAAACCAATGGTGCCCCATAAATAGCACAGCCTGCCATAACTCTTTATTTTTCTTTTGTTATTTTTAATTAATTTTTTATCATTACTTATAGTCATGTTTATAGCACTTTATTCTTCTAAGATACATGTTTTTAGATGAACCCTAAATGGAAAGGAACAGCAGTGTCAAACACAAAAGTGAACACTCTATTTATTGCATACAATTTCCATCTGTAATATAGACCCCTTTATTTGATGCCTAATCAATGTATAGACATGAAAATAAGATTTTTGCTGCCACGATCAAATACACTTGCCTTAGCTTCGTATATAAACATCTATATATTGTAGTGGAAAAAATTAAATAAGGTGATAATTGGGAGAGGATCCCAAATGATCCTTTCTTTCCAAGCTAGCATATTGAGATATCGAGAGCCAATTTAGTCTAGTCGTTAAGGCACCAGGCTATAAAGCAGGAAAACTTGAGTTCAAGTCCAGTTTTAGCCATGAAAGCCACCTCACAGGGTTGGTTTTTTGTGGGAAAAGAGGAGAAGGAAGCTATGTGGGATATGTTCTCCACTTTGAATTATTTGTAAAGATAATAAAAGTGGGATACAAATAAAAAGCATCAGATGTGTCACTGGAAGGAAAAAAATCACTAAACTGCATCTCACTTATTTTGGCCATGTCATGCAGAGGAATTCATTGGAGAAAGCAATTATGTTTGGAAGAGTTAGCAGTAAAAGGAAACCAGGTCACCAAAGAACATGGTGGCTGGACACCCATCAAAACTGACACCAGTCAGAGCATGAAAAAACTCAAAGAAGTAGTGCAAGATCAGCTTGTTCATATTTGTATTAGTTTACCAAAATATAAAGTACAGAAATAGAAAGAAAAATGAAAACAATGGGAAAATAGGGGCGGAAAAGGGGAGGAGAAAAAGTGTGTCAAGCAGGGGGTTGGACTAGATGTCTTCCAAGG
This sequence comes from Psammodynastes pulverulentus, assembly GCA_025802295.1. Lineage (NCBI taxonomy): Eukaryota > Metazoa > Chordata > Lepidosauria > Squamata > Psammodynastidae > Psammodynastes > Psammodynastes pulverulentus. The sequence continues at coordinate 113,390,713 of JAOYMU010000001.1, read as the reverse complement.
TCCCTTCCAATTCTGTTATTCTATGAACCCTATGTAGGGTAAAGATGAGAAGAAAAAGAAAAGCAGTGATTTCTGACTCCTTTTGGCCAGAGGTGGTATTCAGCAGGTTCTGACCAATTCTGGAGAACCAGTAGCGGAAATTTTGAGTAGTTCGAAGAACCGGTGGTAACCTTCCCCCAGCAGTGGGGAGGGAATGGAGATTTTACAGTATCCTTCCCCTGGAGTCGGGAGGGAATGAAGATTTTACAGTATCCTTCCCCTGCCATGCCCACCAAGCCACGACCACCAAGCCACGCCCACAGAACCGGTAGTAAAAATTTTTGAATCCCACCACTTCTTTTGGCCCAGTAGAGGAAGGTAAATAACATACAACCTCAATTTTTTACTTTTACATAATAACATATACTAGCCATTTCTATAACAACCAATTTATTTAAACAGCAAAACCCCAAATCAAAGTTTCATTTTTTCCCCACCTCAAGCACAAAGTCCGAAAGCAGAAGAAACAAAATTAATGGTGTCCTTTTCTTTAATCGAAGAATCAATTTAGCCATCTTGGCTAACTCTAATCATCTTTTGCAGAAAAGTAGTGCAAGACCAGAAAATGTGGAAAGACCTGGCCCACAAAATTGCCAAAAGTCAGGCATGACTAAATGGATAAAATCATCATCATCATCATCATCATCATCATCATCATCATCATCATCATCATCAAATGAATTAGTGTGAGTCACTCATTTATTGCAGCTAGGATTGCTGATAAGAAAAGGTGACAGTCTTATATCAACCTTATGTATAATGTTGATCGAAAACAGTTTGACATGCATATACATCAGCAGTCCTCAAAAACTGATAGATACAAGGTAGCAGAAAATGTATTGTATGTACAGGTATATGTACAGGTATCTTTCATATGGGAGAACATTTCCAACACTTTCCTTCAAAGCACAGCTGCTTTAATTATAGAAGTTGTGTCAAGAATCTAATTGTTATTCTAACAGGCACAGATTGGCACAATAATAAAAATCCCATTTTCAAAATTTTGTAATAGATATTACAATATTGTAATAGATATTACAACCTGAATGCAGAAATTGAATTATAGGGAGGTTGAAAGAAAAGTAGCGCCTCTACCTCTGTAACTTTGTTTTAAACAGGAATATTTTAATAAATGAAACAAAAAAATTGTTGCCATTACAGAATATCTATTTATTGGCCACAAAAACCAGCTCTTCCCAGTTCCTATCTGTAAATTTTGGGGCCTAGAAACACATATTTCTCATGTCAGCACAGTCATCCTGTAATTGATAGTGAATTCCAATTGGAGGGACTTCTTCAGAAAGTCAAAACTTCAGTCATAAATTGTTGGCTAGAGCAGACTGAGAAGTATTCAGTACGAGTAATCCTCGACTTACAACAATTCCTCTAGTGACCATTCAAAGTTACAATGGCACTGAACAAAGTGGCTTATGACCATTTTTTCACAGCTCATGACCTTTGTAGCATCCCTATGATCATGTGATCAAAATTCAGAAGCTTGGCAAGTGACTCATACTTATAACCATTGCTCTGTCCCAAGGTCATGTGAACACCTTTTGCAACCTTTTGAGAGGAGAAGTCAATGGGAAAGCCAGATTCACTTAACAACCATTTTACTAATTTATCAATTGCAGTGATTCACTTAACAACTGTGCCAAGAAAAATCATAAAATGGGGCCAATCTCACTTAACAACATAAATTTTGGGCTGAATTGTGGTCATAAGTCAAGGACTACCTGTACAGCCTTCCATTTCACAAACACTATTAATATAACCTTTTATTACATCAACTATCCATCAACTGAAGTGAAAAACAAATACCAATGAACACGTCGGAGTTTCAAGCACATTAGTACTACCATCTGTTGGTATCGATAATATTAGGAGTATTACTTTATTTTATGTTAGTATAAGCAGGAATATGATTACTTTATTGGTTCACAAAATTAATTCAACTGAATTCTTATTCCAACACTTCACGCATAGCTACTGTAAGTCCATAAATCAAAATTATATTTTTAGAAGATATCATGTGAAAGTTAAAATAATAGGAATTTTATATTTATCTACAAACTGTAATAGGAAAAATGCTTTAAAATCATGTTTAGATTTTATAAAACAATATCCCAGACGGAATTTTGAAACTTTTGGAGGAACACTGAAAGGAATTGCAAGAGTGACTATGAAGTTGCTTTTTAAAAAAAATATATTTTTAATTTCATGAACTTTATTCATATGCTGCAAAATTGTCAAAGTTATTGGTAGAAAAATAAAATTGGAATTTAAAAAAAAAGAATATTGCATTAAAGGACACAGCAGAGTTAAGAGGGGCATTCCATGGAGTACATGTTGTCAATCAATCTCCATCTGGATTGTAAGAGACAGTGGGGGAGAGTTTATCCAAGATTCAGCAGAGGTTTTACAAAGTCACTGCATTCAGGAACAACCTGACGGCTGGAAAGTGGCCAACCTAATGTCATTATTTAAGATAGGATCTGGGAACACTTCAGGAAATTACAGACCATTTAGTTTTGATTCCTTTGTGGCAGGGGGGAGAGGTCTTAAAAAGCATTTTAGGAGATTAAATGGAGACATTTAGAAAAGCACAGCTTGATTAAGGATAGCCAGTGCGGTCTCAGGAATGAAGGGTCATGCTTCACTAACTTCTGGATTCTTTAAGGGTAAGAATAACAAGGGAAATGAAGTAGATGCCACAGACATTTAAAACACAAGTTTAGGGGAAAATTAAAAAAAAAAACCAGAAATTTGTACATTGTGGAAGTTATGTATATTGAATAGAGACATGTGAAGAGAATATTTTTTAAAAGAATAATGTAGGTATTTTTCACCCTAGCCCCCTAAAACCACATTAATATATTTTAAAATGGCAAGATAATAAAAAAAGCAGAAGTAATAGGAAAAGATGGTTTTGAACAGTAATAATTGCACTATTAAATTAAGGTTGAGATTAAAGATGTAAAGCATTTTATATTAAGTCCATATCTTACTCAATCTGGGAATGTTTTTTTTAAGTACTATGTCACTGCTATATTATTTATCCAAGGTCACCAAACAGTCTACTAGGATTTGAACTGATGTATAGTTCCATTCAATATAATAGACAACCCCTTCTGAAAGAATTAGGCCACATATGAGCCAACTAAATAAATGTTATATACACTTTGTATCACTTTTCTAAAACTGTATTGGCTTCCTAAAACATTGCCCTGTCTTTCTGTACTCATCAATATCTCTTGGCTTCAGGGTAATAATACACCAAAAAATAATCCTGTTTAAGGTCACTGGCATCTGCTGCTAAGATGGCCTCCTCAGTCGATGGACTATGTGGGGTTCCTTAAAAGTCCCACGTCTATACATCCAAACTTGATTGCAGGAAATACGACTTCAGCAACAGAGTTGTAAATGCCTGGAATGCACTACCTGACCCTATATTCTCTTCCCCAAACCCCAAAAACTTTAACTTTAGATTATCTACTGTTGACCTCACCTCATTTCTAACAGGTCTGTAAGGGGCATGCCTAAGCACACCAACGTGCTTACCATCCCTGTCCTAATGTTTCTTTTTATTCGTACTTATTTATACTTTTATGTTTACATAATTATGTTCATACTTATACTTGTTTTTCTCATACATGCTTAACAAACAAATAAAAACAAACAAACAAACAAACAAACAAATAAATAAATATATGAAAACTATACCTTTAGGATTTGAGATAACATAATGGTAGAAGGGGAAGGAAGGAAGGAAGGAAGGAAGGAAGGAAGGAAGGAAGGAAGGAAGGAAGGAAGGAAGGAAGGAAGGAAGGAAGGGCAAAATAATGGTATAGATTGTGCTTGAGAGGGACACTAAAATAGTCATGGCCCTATTTCTTTTCTGAAATGTTGGCAACTGACAATTCTAAAAACACACATGGACACATGTTGTTTTAGTGTTTGTTTTTAAACATAATCAGTTTGTAAAAGTTGCATGAATTAAAAATATTACTGGGTCATATTTTTTCCTTACTTTGCATGCAAATTTCAGTGATATTTATTCCTCTAAAAACAAAAACTTCATTTTGGTTTCTCTCTGGTTTCTGGTTTCACATTCTGTTTTCATCCGGTTTCTCTTTAAAGATTTATAAATCTTTTGCTTTTACTAAAGATTTCCATAAAGAGGAAGATTTTATGAAGATGTGATTTTATGTTAATGGGCCTAGGGACCACAAATGGAGATGGAGCTGTTCAAGTGGTGGCTTGATTAGGTTGCTGCTGCCATGAGATGGGCTAAGGTAGGATAGAGATTTTATATTATGGGTTTTTAATGTTGTAAGCCACCCAAAGTCACACGTGTGAGTTGGATACTATATTAATTTGTTGATAAATAAATAAATAAATAAATAAATATTTCTACCTTTTGCTCGTTACTAAAAAATTGTTGGGATTCTGTTGTGGGCTGCCGGCGGCCTGCGGAGCTGGCAGCAGATTCTGACAGCGAAGAGGTTGGGGGGCCTGAGGAAGGCTCAAGCGAGGGCTCCGCGTCTGATGTAGAGATGGGGCCAGAGATATCTGGGAGTTATGTGCAGACTCCAGAGCCTCCAGACTCTGACATAAGTGAGGCAGAAGAACAGGCTCCCCCATTGTCAGTGCGTGCATGCGCAAAGCCACCAGAAGGCAAGAACAGTTGGGATTGAAAGGGCAACTCGAGAGTAAGGCCCAGAGATGATTGGCCCCTCCCATAAGACATAAAAGGAGGAGCACAGCTCAGACACTCTTTGCAGGAAGCAACTTCGTTCATTCTAGTTGGATTAATCTTTGAAGCTCCTTATCGACTTCTGCTCTGTTTGGCTTTCCACAGCTAATTGGAAATTAGGTCTTGCAGCCTTTCAAAGGAGATAAAGGTGGGTGCTATCAGCCTTATCCCGAGAGACTATAGATTCTTTACAATTTTGTTTGGGACTGATTAGGGCTGTGAATGACAATAATTCACAGCCTTTGAAATAAAAGAGGAGTTTTTGGGACTCGTTTTGTGTTTATTACTGGCTTGGGTAGACTTGGTCAGAACAGATTCCCTCTAAATCAGATGTATTAGTCTTTGAAAAATATATCCCTCTATGTGGTCAAAACCAAAATATCCATTCAAAAGCAATATATTAACCAACTATATCAAGGAGCTCCAAGTAGACCACAGAGTTTCACCTGCTGAAGGTAAAACTAAATGGAAATCAAAGAAAAAGAAACTAATGTCTGAAAATATACTGTAACTGAGCTTATTGTACATATGAAGCTTTTAAAATGATCATAAGTCTCTACATGATTGTGCTCTTGATCAAAGCAAGTCTGAGTTTGTACTTTTACACTGCTCACTTAATGGAAATTATTATGTATTAGGCAGGCAGATATAATTTATTCAGCAATATGTTCTGACCGATTCTTAAATGTCCCTTCACCTAACACATGGAGGCAATTTCAATATGAGTTGAATGAAGAAGAAAATACAAGTATTCTATGTTATCATAGAAACAGCCTTAAAATTATGGTTCAGTCCAGAATCTTTTTGATAGATATATATTATTATAAAATATTACAGTTATTGATTTTTAAGGCCTTAATATGTAATATTATTTCAGTCTACAAGTTATTCCCTGTCCTTAACTGGTGCTCATGCAGTATTGCCAGCAAAGTCTACATTTCTAAGACTTTAAATCCATTCCAAGGACTTAAAGTACCACAGCAAATACATGAAGAAACTATTGTGTTCTAGATTAACCATACAACATACCCAGAGACGTACATATCAATATAATTATGCATATTATTATGCTTACATGCCATTAGGTAACTACACAGTAATTACATCTTGGGACTAAGTATGAAGATTTTAATAATAATGGGGGAGAGGGAAATATATTTTTAGGCTGGTATTTCAAGGCATCTGTTAATATTAGAGAGATAAATTTTGCAGGCTTCCCATAGGTACATTTACAAAATGGCGGTCATGATGGCATGCATGAATATAACATTTATTTACTAAAGATAAATTGCTGGTGTCTTTCAATTCTTCCCCATCCCCCAGTCCTAGGATTTGCCATATCACTTCAGCACACCATTGACTTAACCGTTTTTTTAAACAAATAATCATACTTCTAGACAATATTTGTGGCTATAGCCATCTACCATATTTCTAAAGAATGCCAGTTAAACCTTATAGTGCCCCATAGAGTATTTTTTTTATTTTGAAAATAAAAGATTATGTAGGGTATGCTTACTATTTTGCAGCACACCAGCTTCCCATTAAAACAAAAGCATAAGGTATTTTGTTTCTTACAGTTTTGTTCCACCTCCACCCACCCCCCTTTTAGTTTATAAGTAATTCAAGCTGGAAAACATACCTAATATGCCATCCTTCTCCCATTTTCCCCACAACAGCAATCCTGTTAGTCGAGTTATGCTGAGAAAGAGTGACTGGCCCAATGTTACCCAGCTGACTTTTACGTCTATGGTAGGACTAGAATTCAATAGTCCCCTGGTTTCTGGACCAGCACCTTAACCACTACACCAAACTGCTCTCAATTACATTAAAAATTAAATAATTTATAATCGTTTAAATTGTCCGGTGAGACAAGAAAACTGTTGGGCATTACAAGATGGGACTCTCATGCACCTGGTTGCCTGTCCTGGCCTATTCTACGCAATGAGAACAGTTCTTTGCCTCCGGCTTAGAGATTTTATTCGAACTTCCTGACTGGTAGCTGGATGACTGGCTCATTCATATGGGTGGTATAGAAGAGAGGGAATCTGAGAACTGTAAAGGCCATGAAATTGCTCACTTTCATCAGGAAGTCACATATCCAGCTAATATATTTTCTTACAGGTCTGAAAGCCTATTGCTGCTGACTTTAATACCAGGAAAGTAGCAAATAGAAAGAAAGAGGCAGCATTCAATAGTTCTGTCATTTGGGGGATGATGGATTGAGTTGGGTGCAAAACCTTCAAACAGCAACAATCTAGGTAATTGAAGAACCTAATAGACTGCTTACAAAACACAACACTGCCCTGTCAACAGTTTACCCTGGAATTGAACCTAAGATTGGTCTATGAATTGCTGTATGCTCAGTTTATTTTGGCTGTAGGTAGAAATGGCACAACAGAGTGGGAGATAGTATGACTCCCTTTCTTCTATGTCTTACTACATGTACTTCTAGATAACCCAGATTAAAAAAAAACATTAGAAAAGTGTATCACAGGGTGTCCCCAAATGCTTCCAATTCAGTTCCATATTTTAATCACTCATTTTTTATGTCATCTGTTACTTCAGGGCAAAAGAAATCCAACTTTTTAAAAAAATCAAACCTTTATTCTAAGGCTAACATTTGTCTATATTATTTCCATAATCCTGAATAATTCTAATCACTGAATCCCAAAATCAATATTTCATTTCTTTCAATTTCTTACAAAAAATCCAAAAGTGGTTTCCAAATAGAAGTAAAATTATTTAAAGTCTGTTCTTTAATGAAAGCTGTCAATTTTGCCATCTCTTACAGTAAATACTAATGCATTTAGTCCAAATGCTCAAAATAATTTCTCAAACCTAAAAGGAATAGTTAGTTCTTTTTGTTTACAGAAACATACACCCACAATATCAAGATCAATATCTATCAATATATTCAGAGAAAGAATATTTAATCTAACAAGCACCTTATGGAAAAGGAACTACAATTATTATGTGCACAATTGCTATATACCAAAATTTCTAAGGAGTATATAATAAGCATGCAATAGGTTGCACTTGGAAAAGGAAATGTGATCAAGACAAAAGTTAAATTTGATTTGATTTCATTTAAACTTTCATTCCCAGGTGTCTGAGAACAGGCTCAGAGGGTAAGCAGAGCAAATTTATTTAGAATTGCCCTAGATAGGAGACAACCGGAAATATGGAGGGTATTGGCTAGACTGGTAAGTTGAAAACCACCCTAAAAGAATGTAGTGGCAGACTAGAGGACTTTTGCATAGCATCAACTTACCAAGAGTTACACATTTGATTTGAAAATGCTACTTTTTGATTTAAATATACTTCACTTCAATTACTATTTAT
>JAOYMU010000001.1:113316704-113329579 GCA_025802295.1 Psammodynastes pulverulentus | reverse complement strand
CGCGCGATTGGTCGAGACGCGTCACGTGACGCGGACTCGGAAAAGGTGCCGGAACGCAGTACTGCTGAGTTCCGGCCAAAAAAAAGCCCTGGACTTATATATTGCTTTTATAGCCCTTTCTAAGTGGTTTGCAGAGTCAGCATATTGTCCCGAACAATCTGGGTCCTCATTTTACCGACCTTGGAAGGATGGAAGGTTGAGTCAACCTTGAGCCTGGTAAGATTTGAACTGCCAAATTGCAGGCAGACGGCAGTCAGCAGAAGTAGCCTGCAGTACTGCATTCTAACCACTACGCAACAGTGGCTTTATCTACTCATTGCCACAAAGCATTTTTAAAGCCAAAGGACTACCCTTTGGCTTTATTTGGTTTATTAAAAAGCTCACAAGATATGAGTATCACTTTAGGTTGGGATAATTAAAAAGAAACCTGCTTTTAGTTTTGCCCCTGCTTCATCATCTGTAGTTGCTTCCACAGACAAATACTAGTCCAGAAATCACAGGTTTGAACTATCTGAATAGAGATTCTTTTAATAAAAGAAAATAAAAACAATAGCAGTGGATTTTGAAATGGGAAAGCAGTTTGTCTCGTCAATATTATATTGCCATATGTCCTTTAGTCAATCATATTAAATCACTACATATTTAACTACTTTGTGAGAAGAAAACTTCCATTCCACCTTGCCATCCATGGCTCTCACTAGCCCCAACCATCGCTGACCCATCAATGAATCCCAGACCATAAAATAAATATCACTTAAGCCTTTCCACCAATTTTAACACCTAGGCTGAAATGAACTAATTGCAGCTTTTGCTAGGAAATTGGCAAACATCAGCAAATCAACTAAAATTAAAATTAAAATTTAATATCTCTTCAAGATATTAAAATCTTTTATGCACACAATAAGTTTCCGCAACTCCAAACCCATTACTCAGCATGAACACCTGGATACATCGTATCAGACAATAACAAGTTTTTTTGTATGTTAGTTAAAGCATTCGTGCCATAACATCAAACTACTATTGATGTTCTACTCCATGGCTGAACTCATGACTTACCCAATTTGTTTCACAATCTTGACTTTTTGCAGGCTTCCATGTAACAAGTCTGCCCCATTAATATTTTTATTCACCTGCATTTGGCAGCTTTATTTATTGTGATTCTCTCTCTCTCTCTCCCTCCTACCTGGTTGCATCCTAGAAAAATGTAGCATAGACAATGAATCCCATTATGGCTCCTCCCCCTTATAGAACATTCCTTGTCTCTTTTCTTCAATCACTTTTTCCTTGATCTATGACTGTCTATGGAGATTCTCGGTGATCCAGGTCATGGTTGTCCCAAAGGTGCTTTTTTTCAAGATGCAACTGGACTTTTTGGTTGTTCTTTGAAAATGTTTCACTTCTCATCCAAGAAGCTTCTTCAGCTGATCTATGACTATCAAGAAAACATTATTTTGGGGAAATAGACAGAAGGCATCCATTTAATGAAATCACTCTTCCACCTATGGCAGCCAGTTTTTGAGAAAAGCCGTCACATTTTCTCCAATTTTTAACTATATTCATCAAATTTTCATGCTGCTGAATATTCAAGGCTCAAAATCTAAATGTACTTTACTAGTGCAAAAGGGTTTCTCCCTTCTCCTGCCTGAAGTGAATACAACTTCAAACCTTGAACAGAATTTGCCTCAGAAAGTGGAAGGCTCCAGATGTTAGCAAGACTTGCCAAGTAATTTGGGGCAGGTTAGTGTTGCATAGGAACTCTATGTTCTACACAGCACTTCATCCCAAGTCTTTTGAACACACACAGAGATGTAATTCCCTCAGAAAGAAGTTCTCTGGTTAGGATTGGGAGGGAATGCCACCAGAAATTCCAGTTCTGGAACTAGAATGCAAAGTTGAAAAAAACAACAACCCTATCCTTCAAGGGCAGAAATGGGTAGTCATTTCCATATGGTCACTGAGAACACAAATGTAGACTTGGCTTTAACTCTTTGCCCAACTGGGAAGCAATGGTGCAGGATAAATGCTATATAGAGATAGGCATTTGTATAAGAAACCACAGAAAACCTAAAGCATGCCATTTATTTTAAGTGAACAGTACTATGTTTCCATATTATATCAGTATTCTAAGAAATACTGAATACCTTAATACTGTTTTCAGCCTTTTAATCTTTACAGCAATATCGGTACTTTAGCTACCCCATGTATATTCTGAGTGTACAAGACAAGTAGTATACGATGCCTGTAAAAATGAATGAAGACAAGATTTGTCTACCTATCCATCTCTCTGTCTGGAGTGCTTGAACTGCAAAACAGCCGTGTCAGAACTCAGATGGTTAACATTCACTTCTTGCTGTTTTATTGCATATTACTGTGCGCTCCTGAGCAGCGGGAGCAGATTCAAGCAATTACAATCAAGTCAGGGCACATGCCGTGGCTGAGCGACACGATCATGATGAGGATACTGATGAGGCACTTATCGAAAACCCCACATCATCCACACTCATCAGCCACAACATGTCACCCCAAATGAGGCCTCAGCTGCCTTCCAAAGGCTCATTGCACAGTCGCACTGTTTATGGCCCTCTTTGGGCCCAGTTTGGATTTTACAGGCAAAGCTCAGTTCAAACAGAAGCTGACAAGCAGGTCAGGTCCAAGGCTTTAGGACACTTGCTCTCCCTGACTGTTCTCAGGACCAGCAGCATCGGCAGAATGAAAACTGACTCTACTCTACTGGAAAAGATCATGGCAATTTATTATCAGTTGAAATTAAATAAGTGTCTGTATTCCTTTCGTTTTTATTTATGAAAGTGGATGTACTTTAACCTACCCAAACCCTGCATAGGTTAAACCTGATAAACACTGATAACATTAGGCAACAATCCTAAGCCATAAGTACTGGTAATAAGTTCCATTTCATTTAACCTCCCTTCTTAATTATTTAAGAATAATTATTGCATTCTTAATTATTTAAATCCCATACTCTTCAAACTGTAAACCATCTCATCCCTTTTGATAATCTTTTAGGCATAGATCAGTCATTTTCTGTTACTGAATGAAGTTGCTTTGTTTTGAATTCTTAAAAGTCTGTTTTTACATAGTTTTTTAAAATCCTAATAAAAGTTCAGTGCATGACGGACATGTTCAAAACTGCTAAGAACAGCCTTTAGAGCAGCAAGAATTCTTATAATGTTCCAGTCTGCCCATTATCCAAAAGATATGTGTGAAATGAATTTCCAAAGACAACTCAGACGTCCCTAATTTGTTTGTTTGTTTTACTGGATTTCCATCCACTGCAATCAAGAGACTCTAGACAGTTTATAATAAAATCATCAAATACAACATCCAAATAAATAAAGTGTAATAGATTAAAATGGCCGGGTTAATAAACTAAAACAAATAAAGCAGTAAACTTAGATGATGCTTCATACTTGAAAGACTTTCTGAAAGAACTCTACTCTTAATGCCAACAAAATGGGCGAGATTCTTCCAAAATACAGCCACAGTAACAGAAAGCCTTTCAAAGGAGTTTTATGGTAATTGCTAAAAGTGTGTATACAATGAGTAAAAAATAAGCTACATTTTATTCACTAAGCAGCAGCATCCACAGGAGGGTCAAAGAGGGCAAGATGGCAGTTACTGCACTCTGATCAAAGTCCCACTGTTTTGTAAATGGGTCAATGTCAAACACCCATACAAAGGATGGGGTTTCAATCACAATGAAACAACCGCCATCTTGCCTGTTTTGACCCTAGTCTGCAGGTTCTACTGTCACTCAGCCTACTTCCTAAACAAAATGACAGCTCTGATTAAGATTCACTGATGACAGTTATTGTCAGCCTTCCTAGGCAAACCAGATAGGAAACACGGCAAGTTGAATTAATTCTACAGTATTGTAAGGCTACGTTAAGAGAATCTTGCAAGTCTAAAGGCACAAACTTCCCGCCTCCACTTTTAACTACTAATCCATTAGGGCAGGTCTTTTCTAAGTTTCTTTCTCTGACTATTAAGTACCTGGGGGCTCCTATCTCCCTTGTCTCCCAGACACTATCTCCTCCACTCTCAAGGTCATTCATGCATTCCATTATAATCATACTGATTTGGCCAGAATTGTACCCAAGAGGCATGTTGTTCTTGGAAAATGCAAATTCAGATTTAGAAAGTTCTAGTGACACAGTACATAAAAGTACAGGAAAAATACTGTATTTTTTGGAGCATTACGTTTTATTGGATAGTGATAAACAATCTCTCCTCCAATATGTTAAATGTCAATTTAATTTTGCATTCAGATCTTAAATTTAATTCAGTTTATGAAGTAGATGGAGGAGAAGGAGAAGACAATATAACTATTGCTGCACATCAGTATAAAACAGCTGCAGTTAATCTTTCAAACCAAGTGATTTGATCCAAATAAACATCGTTAACTGATGTAGTTGGATTAAGGAGTAATTCCTCATTAATAGTGATATTCAGAGTTCCAGTCCTCATAGCAGTCTTCCCCTGATAATCATGTATCGCTGACTTCAATGCTTGTTTCATTTCATCCAGACTTCGTACACTTAAATTCAATTGAATCTAACAAGTATGTGGATTGTAGCTCAAGTTCCTGATCAAGATTCCTAATATTTTTCTCAATTCACATGCAGAATTCAAGTGCAGTATACCATTGACTTCAATAAACAAAGCATCTTCCTTTGGCAAAAGGTTGCCCACCTGGAGTTGGTTCCTGCTTGGTCCCCATTGGAATTAGTGGGAAAATTATTACTGCCCAAGAGAATATTAGCAGCAAATGCCTCGATCAGATCAAATATATATCGGAAAATGTTAAGGTACAGCACCACCCAAGTGAAGAATTGCTCACTATGACAATGAATGAACTGCAAGCTAGGAGGTGTATATATAAAGGGAGATAAAAGAGAACAGAACAGCACACTTTTTCTGTTAAGTGGCAATAAGATATGAAAATGAGGGCTCCCAAATAACAACTGAAGCTGAAAAGAGAATGAGTGAGCAAGAGAGAGATAAGTTACTTTCATTAACTATAGGAAGCATAAAACTATACATTGTTCAGGAATCCTGGAAAGTGGCAAGTTTGGGTCATGTAATATTTACTTATACTCTATCTATCATTCCTATATTTCTGATATGAGTTATTTATTGTGTATGATCAGTTGAGTGAGAGTGATCTGTTTTGGGGTCATCATCTAACTCTTTGTGATGCACATTCTAAATTAGGCAACAGGGACATTCACCTTTCAAATGCAGATCATGTTTGCTTTAGAAGAGTAATGAGAACACTTGCCACTTTTGGAACATTTATGTGCTAGAAGTACTGTTAGCAGAAGAGCAGTTTAGATAAATTCAAGACTTTTTTTTTTTGCTGATCACAAACATTAAGCTTCACACCTGAAGCCCTCAACCCCCTGCTGCGCTTTAATCCTAGCATCATTCACTGTTAGAGACTCAAAGCACTGTGCCACTGCTCTCAAACATTTGATTGCCCTTCGTTTGAATGCCACCACCTGCAAAAATGTGTTTTTATTCCCTTTGAGCCTCTTGAGGAGGAAGTAAAAAATGATAATTCATGGCAAACATTAATTAATTGTTTACAAGATGATCTTTTCTATCTCTCTCTCTCTCTCTCTCTCTCTCTCTCTCTCTCTCTCTCTCTCTCTCTCTCTCTCTCTCTCTCTCTCCCAACTCATGTTCAGCAGACATAGTAAGCGGCAAAATTCCCCTCTTCGAGGCAGAGTTTGTCAAGAGGACTCCGTTGTTGTTTATCGCTCAAGCATGGGATAGACTGGAGGTCATTGTTTTGGCAGTTCAAGTAGCCCGTCTGGTTCTTGTTTGAAGAATGAAAGTGACATGCATGAGTTCTCCATTGTAAGAGGAACTACTGAATCTTGGAAGGCCCCGGCAATTTAACAATGTAAATAAACATTTTCCTCCATGTGGTTTGTCTTGAAAGGTCAAGAGGCACCACTGCTGTATCTTTAAAAGATTTAAATTATGTCCAAATAACATATCGCTGAACTCACAGAAAAAAAGTTGGAAGCCACTTGTCCTACATGGCAGGCATAAGGGTGTCTGCTCAGAAGTAAGGCCCTTGAATACAACAGGACTTAGTAGCAAATTTTTTTTATAGGTTTACAACTCTTCCATTCAGCATTTTTGCCAAGACAGATTTGTGGAGCGATATAGGTAGAGATGAAAACCTTCTGTTTATGCTTAGTAAGAATATTGTATAATATCTTGAGCTTGCTTCCCATTTAAAAATGTTCACTGCTACAACCTGTTACAGTGAAATCCTTATTTTTACTGTGCACTGACTAAGAAGTTATTCCTTTGCTCTGTCCCAAATATCCCACCATTCAGTTTGATTTGGGCTACTTTCTGTTCTAACTCTAAGAGGGAAATAGAAAAACTGTCTGCTGCCTTGCCTGCTCAAACTTCACTGGGGGTGGGATTGAAAGTCACCTCAACTCAAATCTAAAGTGCTGCTATTTTTTTCCTGCCTAAATTTGTTATTTCTGCAAACTTTAGAGCTCATCCAAACACTCTGATAGATCTCCACACCTCACAGTAGTCTTCTGTACTGTATTATTAAACAGCAAGTTTGTATTTGAGTTTGCTATTAGTATATGAGATCCAGAAAAAATATACAATCATTTGACAAAGTCTCCAATAAGAGGAGATGGAGAAATGTTGTCTGACCTATGTTATTATTAGATGGGTATTGAACTGGTTGAACAAATAAGACTCCACATTAAGCTGGTAGGAAGCATTAAGTGGTATATCATAGGGCTCTGTTCTAGGCCCTACACTGTTCAATATATTTATAAATAATTTGAATGAGGAGAGTTAGAAAAAAAGATTAACAAATTTGCATGTGACATAAAGATAAGGACAGAATTAAGATTCAAGAGATTTCTCATGGCTGGCATAAAAACAAAAAAGTGGAAGTGGGATTTCAACAGGAAAAAACCCCCACATTCCTATATTCGGCTGGGAAAAATCAAAGACTTGAATACAGAGTGGGGGGATCATTGTCTTGGTGTATCACAAATCATGAGCCACACACAGCAGATGCACTCTTGGTCTTCATCAACAGACATATAGTGTCAAGATCAAGAGAAGTCACAGTTGTGACACATAGTTTGGTTGTGACACATAGTTTGTGTTGCTGCATCTATTCAATCAGTCTTCCTGCTTCCTCATTTTCCTGTGCAGAAGCCTTTGTACCTGGGAAAGTTTCTTAGGGACAACCACAAATGAAAGAAATAATTTTTCAGCTAGGGATGCTTTATTTTCCTATATTGGTAGCATAAAGCCTTTTACTTTCCTCTTTACAGTGAAAGCAGTTAGATAGCAGCGAATAATGCCAATCCAGTTTCTAAATATATTCAACTAAGCAATTGCAGAGTCTGGACATAGATGAGTAGGGTGGGTTGGGGGTGAGGAGAGACATTTTAATATGGTAATACATATTAACCAATTATTCTGTATTTGAGGACACTCCTTATTTTGTTCAGTGTTGACGCCCTGGAATTTTATCCCATAATTGTTGCCTCTACTGGATTCTAGTCTCTGGGACCCTAAAGGGTTTCTCTGTACTATAGCTCATTGGTAACCTCTTTGTTTTCTCTCTTTGTTTTCTTCTCCTCTTTTGTTCAATTGGTCACAGGTCACTTGATCCCTATGCTACATCTTCCTAGTTGCTGCAGTCTATGTTTCTCTAGTAGTGTCCCTTCAATGCCTGGATCCTATTCTTCCTTCTTTCTGCACATTGTTCCTCCTGATTTTCTTTTGTTCTGATTATGGCTGCCTCCCTTGTTTAGTTATACTTTGTCACAAAACGTCTGAGCCTCCTCAGAAATATTAAATCAAATCAGTTTCTCAAAAGGTTTGCAAAAGAGCTTCATTTTGGAAATTTGATTGAAAGGCAGTTTGATCAAATCTCCAAACTGAGTTGACTTTCTGAATCAAAAGCCCTTTTTGGGTTTGAATTTTCAAATTGCTATTAACAGTTAAAACAGATCAAATGTGTGATTCAATTAGAAACTGATTAGATTGACCTGCACATTCCTAATTTGCAGCTGTTAAATTTTGGTATGTGCATATACTGCTCCTTAGCAGCAGAGGTGGTTTTCCTTTTAAGGCACTCTGATTTTGATTAACTACACACTGAGAGACATAGACAACTACAGGGACATTTTCCATTAAATGTACTTTAAATACCTTGTTTTTACTACAACAGAAGCAGAATTATTGCAATACCTTCCAGTTCTTTAAAACTAACTCCCCAGATGGCATTAGTCAGCTATCTCTGTACCAAATAACATTAGTAACTTTCTGCTTTCCCCACAGATGAATTATTCTAAAATTCTCTTTCCTAAAACTGAGCATGTGCTTGATCAGTTTCTCTCCATTTTGAAGAACTAAGACCTAATCAGGCAGATGTTCGGATGAGAGATTGCAGGTTTTCTTGCGTCTGTCAGTGTGTTACTTCAGATTAGCTGATCTTTCTTGAATTAACCATCGGCTATAACTCTTTGCTTAATTTCTGCAATGAAAATTGCTTTCTGTGTTTGATTTATTGTTCAGAACTACTGCTGCTGGAGAGTGAATCATACACAAATGTAATATAGCAGGATTCTGTTAAAATGTAGTGTGTCCCCCATACAATTGTCTTTAGACATTTGAGAGTCATTATGTAAAGATCTGATGATACTGTAAAATCAAAAGTTGATTGATTGTGGAGGGAGGTATCTTCACTTTGAATGTTGTCATTTTCATCTTGAAAATGACAAAACCCACAACTCAGTGCAATTGCTCAAGCACTGTTTTGTTATAGCATTCCTACCGTGCTGTGTTAGTACAGATATTATTTTAAACTATATTTGGTGTATGCTAGTACATAGCAAAAATATAATAACTCCTGGGACCTTTATTATAAGTAAGACAGTAGCAACATCCTAACCTTTCTGTCCCAAAAGCCATCTGAGGTCTATGCATCCTGCCTTTGACTTCTGCTTTGATATTGCTAGTAGTTGATAGTTCCTGTGCCATGATTTGTTATTTTTTTTTTAGGAGGGACACACCACCTTTGGCATCCTCCTCCTAACCGGTGGGTGGGAAATATATGATTCCCACAGTTGTTGATTTTTGGGCACATTAAAAAGACAACAATGAAATAGTGCAATTTCCTGCTCTATGGCTAGGAGAACTAGCCCACCCATCTATCTTTTGGGAAATAGATCAATTTCACAAATGATAAAAAAAATCAACCTTTGTTTTTTAAAAAGATGATGTTAAAATTCCTTTTTAAGTTTTAATTGATCATATCACATCGTTCAGTGGCAAAGGAGATAAAATATAGAGCTGTACATATTTCATTTTGTAACAAATCTTAACTCTCATAGAAAAATATAAAGGAAGATACAAGGCTTTATGCAGACCACAAAAGCTGGTTATCTACTTCTAATTTAGAGGGATATCTATGGTGAAGCAGTTTCAAGTTGCATAAAACACACAACTACTGAGCCTTTACAGAAAAAAATAAATATCAAACCATAAGATTAGACTTAAATACATACAGTCAAAATAAAATTTAATCTCATGCAATTTCTAGCTAAATTATTTAAGAGATAATGATTCTTTGAACTGATTTATCTTGGTCTCAATTAATCTTGGACAGAAGTAGATCCCCATAGATTCCAGTCAATTAATTCTGAATCTTCAGGGAAGAGAGAATAAATCCAGTTTCTCTCCTCAGCTTTGGTTCCTATTTTCTCCTCTCATTTTAAATAGTTTACTAATTTTTAAAAAAGGAATGTTGGGGTAAACCATGTCTCAATTGTCTTGAATATTGAACATGGCTGACTTTAGTGATGGTGGGAAGGTGGCTTGCCTGCTCATTTATTGCAAAGTGCTTTCTATTTCATACTGAAGTTGTCAACTACATTTTCTAGGGAAATCTGATATAAACTAAGGGTTTATGAGCAAAACCATAAATATTTCAAAAGCCCAATATACCTGGAAAGCACCACTGGGAAGGATATGCAATGTATTCTTACTTGGAAGGAAAAATGCCCAAGCAGGAGACCTTACACCATTTCTGACATTTTTGCCATCTGTCAGAAATGGTGTAGGGTCTCCTGCTTGGGCAGGATGTTGGACTAGATGACCTATAAGGTCCTTTCCAACTCTGTTAATCTGTTTGAACTATTTGACCATTATACTCAGTGCAGTTCTCTGAATAGATAAAAACAGGGTTGCATTGTGAATTGATGACTCTGATGACATAACATGCTTAATCTGGTTACTGAATGAACCCATTTGGGGGTTTGTACAATATGTCAAGCTGTAAACTAACTGAAGGGGCTGGAAGTGCACATTGCATTAAGTTACAGAATGCATAAGTAAGGTTTTCACTAAACAAGTTTTGGTATGTTGCGTGAATAAAATTGCTAAGTTTCTACTTGAGAAGGTTAAGCATATTGTGTCAATGCAGCCTCTGCAGTCAATGAATGACCCAAACTGCCTGGCACCAAAATTGTTATCCAGCTGTAGAACTGTATTACATTATTATATAATTTATGAGAATATATTTATAAGCGTGTAAAATCATTACATTTTGCTCTGTGTGGAAAAAACAACAACAAGTATACCCAATTGAAAGAGTGCAGGGTCTGCTCTCTAGAAGACATGTCTTCTTATGCTCCCTAAACAACTCTGGGCTTTCTGATTCCAAATTAGAAGCCCCTTCGATCAGGGCTGCAAGGCTGAAAAATCGATTTCATATTTTCTGAGTTAATACTGTGCCTTGCACTTAACAGACATAGAGACTAATAAGGTATGCAGAAGGAGTAAAAAGCAGCACACACACACACACAAAAATTGAGGCCTTAGCCTTGGCGATGATCCAGCACAATGATGTTTCAACCAGATTCAGAAAAAAAAATCAATAACATCTGTGGTATAATGGTTAATTAAAGAAGCTCTTCAGCTGAAGCTCAAGATGAGAGACCCGGCCTGCAATTCAAGCAGCTGAAGCTTGATTATCAGGAAAGAATGCTTTTTAGCTATGAGTGGATAGGCCAAAAGCTGCAATGAGTAGAAAGGGGAACAGAAACGGCTTTGATTTTAACTTTTTTTTTTTGTAATCAATACCTGATTTTCACCTGCATTAGGAGATAAAAATCTGCTCCCAAAGTTTCTCAGCATTTCTACATGTTACTTTTTGGAAAAGCTGGATCAAGTCAACAATGGCAGCAACAAAAGTGTCTGGAAGATGTGCCAGGTACAGAGGTAATCTTTTATAACAACAAAACCCAATTCCCTATTGCTAGTTTCCATTTGTGTAGCTGTCACATTTCACACAACTCCAAAACCTTGTTTTGTACTGGTTTCATGGTGAAAGGCAACCGTTAATAAAAGCATTTCCTTTTTTGGGCAGAAGATATAAATAACTTTATTAAACAGTTTATTAACACTCTAAGTATGAAAATGACACAATAAGTGAAAATTCAATGATAGATCATTGTAAAATGAATGGAAAAGCTAAACTCAAATGTTTGCAATAGGCAGAAGTCAAGAAGCTGTCCAAGAAGAATAAAAAATCTGATTTTCCTGTGACCCTACATTCAAGTTAAATTGGTTTTTCATATCTCCATCCCACCACATGATTTTTAGCAGCACGATCAATTCTGAGTTGATATGGATTACTTTCTCCCTCATCTAGATTTTGGAGAAATTATATCGATACCAATGTTGGTAATCTAAAGAATGATCTCTTTTTTCATCTATCTACCTGGTACTTGGATTCTGGGAAACACTTGGATATTGTTACAGAGGAAATAAGGTGGGTAGTTGCTAAGGGGAAGGCCTTTGCATAGATTGTTGCTAATAATTTTTCATTTCTGCTATTTAGATCTTCCATCATATCTTCCATATTAGGAGTCATATTCATATGTATGAAACGCTCTTACCTAATTTTTATTGGTATATCCAGTAGATATTAAAAAGCCACAACCCCTTTTTATTTTTGTATACAGGTTACTGGTGTATGCAGAAAATGTGCTTAATAATGAAACGTAATTGTCTTCAGTACTGCCTTTTCAAAACTGAGATTGACAACAATATAGTGTGAAATTGGAAAAAAAAAGTCTTTTTTATATGGTAATTGGTTTGTTCTTCTGGTCTGGACTGAGGAAGGATAATGCAGCTGAAATTGCTTAGCATTTAGTGATGAATTACACAAAAAAGCTGAAAATAAATGCTACAAGTGTGAAAGTGAGATTCATTAAGCACCATCTTATGGCAAACTTAAACCTTCCTTATAAGAATCCATAATCCTAGTTAGGTGCTTGGATTTATTTTGTCCATAAAGAAAGATACTTATTGTCTCAAACAGGATTCTACTAGCATCCCCAGTGTCTTTTGCAACAATCCAGGGTCTCTCCTAGAGTCCCCATTTTATCAACCCTGAACACTTTTAAGTTAGCAATGGAGCCTGAATATGCAGGGTAAGTGCTCTCATGTAGTTAGGCTTCTTCTCAAATCTCTCTGAGAATGCCTCTCAGAGCTTCTGGTGTTCAGTCCTTGATATAAGCCTGAATTTATAGCCCAATGTATAGTCCTAAATTGCTCCCTATCATAAAAGAGCAAAGCCAACCCATTTTAATTTAATTTTTCTGTTATAATAGCATTTTGTTACTGTAACTGCATTGTTGCATTTTGTGCTGTCATGCTCACACATACACATATATGTAGCTGTAGTTTAATGGGTTGATTAATATTCCCCCATAACTCCCTTCACTAAAATCCCAGAACTGTTCTAATTAAGTCCAGCCACGAGCAGACCAATGCTAGTCCAC
>JAOYMU010000001.1:113172864-113194179 GCA_025802295.1 Psammodynastes pulverulentus | reverse complement strand
CAGCACGGCTAGTTCTCCAGGCACTCTCTAGATGTCTTTTCTGGCGTTTCATCTCCCGTAGCTCCTCTGAAAACCACAGAGCCGATCGGGATCCCTGCCAGGTCAGAGCTCGCAAAGGTACAACTCGGTCCAGTGCTTCGGCAGCCTTCTTATCCCAAGCGGCCACCAATTCACTGGACGAGCTACATGTCAGTGCCTCAGGAGATGGCCCAAGCTCCATCTGGAACCTCTGAGTATAGAAAAACTGAAATGTGTTTGGCAACCATGCAATTTGCAGAATGAAAGCGCCACAGATGAGGAAGGCAATATAAAGATAATATAATTAATCTCTCATACTTCAGAAGCAAGAAGACCAAGCAAGAAGACCTGTCCTCCAACAATTCTATCTGCTAGGTTCACAAAATATAATATAAGCAGATTTTCACTTAGGAGAAAATGTTAAAAATAAAGAAGGCCTAATATAAGGGGACAGAAAAGATGGATTTTAAATGAATGAAAGAAAGAAAGGGATCTATGAAATCAGGTGTGGAAAAGAAGAGAGAATCAAAGTTTAAATCACAAAAGCACCCACAGCCCACTTTGTAACACTAAATAATAATACATTCATGTCTTTAAATATCATTTTAGATGAATTGAAGATGAATTTATCTTCATTTAGATGACTGGAAGATGAATAGTAACACAGCACTATAAATAAATTAGATTTGCCCCAATAGCTTCAGCAAACTTTCTCATCATTGACTGAACACAATGCTATACTCAAAGCATTCTGCAGCAGTAAAAAAAAATAGAAAATAACATGCATGTAAAAAGCTCTACCACACATGATGGTTGCCTAGATTTCTGAGCTATGAAGCTTTTTGGAATTACAGAGGAAAGGGGCAAGCTATTCTGTAGGACCACTGGTTTTTCAAACCTATATCAGTTCCTTCTAAGGGATTTCTTTTCAAACACTATAATTTCCGAAGCTCTTTGAACTCCTAAAATACAACATAATGCCAACACAACATGCAAACAGGAGGATAAATCGCTTTTTTTAATACTTAAAAAAAAACTATAGAGAAATGTAGAACACCTGCAGAAATAAACCATAATCATAGTACCTAAGTGTATAACATGAGCATAGGGCTGTGGAAGAGAAGACTGCTCTGAAGCATAGAGTTTAAAAGTTGTACCTAAATCAGTTTTACATAATTATTGTTGAACAGAATAACTATATAGGTGGCAGATGACGCCTACACAGTTCTAAGCAAAGAATGAATAGTTTCGTTTATACTTAAAAAAAAGAAGGAAGAAAGAGGAAAAAACACCACTCTATCAATGAACTAAGAAAATACAAAATCCATTAAAAGCATTCAAGTAGAAATTCACAACATGCTTCTATTTAACTGGGAACAGCTAAATAGCTTTCAAATAATATAGGACTCAAATTATAGGTGAGAAAACTTAAAATATTGACCTTGTTGAAATTTCTTTTATTTTACAAGTTTATCTTGAAAGATCTGTAGCAGGAAAATCCAAAATGTAGGCCATTCCTTTGACTAGATAGGAATGGAACTTTGGTCCTCTATCAAGATCAGGTAATTTACCTGCAAGGCATTGCCAGCAGAGACTAAAGGCGGAGATGATCAAGGGGTAGAGTTGATTCAAAACACACCAAGGTCAGCATAAAATTGAAAAACTGTGAGAGCATCCAAGGGAGGAACATAAGCTACTAATAAAGATAAAACTAAAAGAAAAGACTGAAGTATGATATATAATTTAGGAAAGATGATGTAATAAACTAGACAAGAAATGAAAAAAAGACTTGGACAAATCCGATATCACACACAGGGGGCTCCATCTTTAATCCTTCTAAGTAGTTTCCATTTTTAACAGAATAACATAATAAAAGAATATCAGTGTCGGAAGGGACCTCAGAGTTGTTCTAGTCCAACCCTGTACTCAGGCAGGAAACCCTTTGCCATTTAAAAACTTCTAACCTTGGAGCATCCACAACTTCTGAAAGCCAGTTGTTCCACTGATTAATTGTTCTGTCAGGAAATTTCTCCTTAGTTCTAGATTGCTTCTCTCCTTGATTAGTTTCCATCCACATTGCTTCTTGTCCTGCCTTCAGGTGCTTAGGATAATAGCTTGACTCCCTCTTCTTTCTGGCAACCCCTGAGATATTGGAACACTGCTATCATGTCATTTCTAGTCCTTCTTTTCATTGAACTAGGCATACCCAATTCCAGCAACCGTTCTTTGTATGTTTTAGCATCCAGTCTCCTAATCATCTTCATTGCTCTTCTCTGTACTCTTTCTGGAATCTCAACATCTTTTTTACATCATGGCAACATTACATTGTATTTATTTATACTATATTTCTTAATGTTTGTCAGCCACTCAGATTCACATTTGTGAAATGGGCATCCGTATGGATTGATATAAATAAATATACCCCCATGAATCTTCAGAGCAGATTTTGAGGACATAAAATGAGAATTATGCTAGAAAAACTCTCTCCATCTGGCTGGAATTGCTAATTAAATATATAAACAATGTCAAGATAGATAGATGAATGAAATGAATGAATGAATGAATGAATGAATGAATGAATGAATGAATGATTGTAGTGCAAAAGCTATAGAAGCACACATTTCATTTTTGACTGATGTGCTACCGAATTTCATGTTCTACATCTTTGCTCTGCATGTTGCACCAGATAATAGATAATCAGAGTTGGAAGGGACCTTGTAGCCCAAGCAGGAGACCCTACACCATTTCTGACAAATGGCGGTCCAATCTCTTCTTGAAAGAGACGAGAAGAACCACCATTAGGCTGGTTTTTAAGCAAAAGCAATTGCAAAGATTCCCTCGCTGACACCCATTTTATTCAGCCCAATTGTGTCCATTGATATTATTACAGCATTATTATCCTCCTTTCTCCCTCTCCTGCATCATTAATGGCAAGGGATCCCCTCCTGTTCCCATCATGCAAATTGTTAAAACTATTGGCAGGAAACAAGCCATAGTCAGTGCTTGTTAGGGGGGGTCAAGCTATAGTGCTAATTGGGGGGCAGAAGTGGGGAAAATTGAGTGGGGCTAAAAACAGTGGTGAGCAATGCTGATGAATGAGTGAGACAGTCAGGACACAAACAAGGGAGAATCAAAATTTGACTTAAGAAGTTATGGAGTTCCCCCCCACTTATGTAATAGATTAGCCTAAGAGTCTTCATCGGGACCCTTGTGGGTGATTTTCTAGTTGACATTTAATAAGCCGCCACATTTCAGCCCAGCTTCTTTAACAAAAATAGTGTTTATAAATTGTTATCAAAGAAACTATTATCCAATTTCCACTGAATTGGTCTGTCTGGTTCCTCTTATATTCCCAGTAGTCACTCTGTGGTTTTATTTCATGTGCCCTCCTCTCTCCTTTCAGTCTTCTTCATATTCCTACAACTAAAAGACAAAACGGAGCATGTTATTGAGACATATCATGTGCTTGTTTTATAAGCAGATAACAGCAGAGGCAGAAGATAATAGATGCCTGGCTTATTCAGGCTTTCAATAATATTTAAATCCAAGTGACAGCTGTCTTCATCACATTAGCATTGCAAATCGTGCCTATTTTTTAATGGCCTTCTATTGAACATGATTCAATTATGTGTGATCCGTAGCAAGGCAGGATATGGTCTTAATATCTATGGCTGTGTTTCCGCGAGCTGCTGCTCTTTACACTGCTTGCATTTAAGCTGTCTGTTTACAGCACTGCTTTCCTTGAACTAACTGAACTCGCTGCACTTTCCAGCTAAATAAAGGAAAATTAATATAATTTGTGAAGCAATTATATGTGTAGACATTGCATGCCTGACATTCTTTGCATAGCCATTCAGACAGAAAACACTTGTTAAACCAATTGACTGTTTCTAGACTAAAAACATTCACCATGTGAAGCTGCTGAAGGGCTTTCCAGATGATTGAAAGACCTGCATTTTATTCTTCTCCATGCCCTGATCCAGAGCCCCTCACTGATATCACACCCAGATGTACAGTCAGTTCCCCTGCCTCTCTGTGGGTGTATGAGTGTGTATGTGTGTAAGAGCGGGAGTGATACTGAGAGAGGCAGAAGATGGGAACAAAAGGGAAAACAGCTTTGATGAAATTAGATCTACTTTGCTTGCTGTTGAAAGGGAAAAAATCTTAGTGCTGAATCAAACTTTTTGACTGTTTTTGCTTTGCTGTTAAAAAAAGGACAGAGGAGGAAAAAACTGTTGGGGAACAGAAATGGGGATGATCCAATGTTTTTGTAGGCCAACAAAAATCTTCCCATGTTTTTCTTTATCTTAATAAGAGTTCTAACCTTTTAACATTTCAGGACACTATGCCTTCTCCTTGTGTCTTTGAAATTAACTAACTAACTAACTAAAGTGAACTAACTAAATTATATTTAATTCAAAAGATCAAAGGGTAGATTTGGAAGGGTGGGCGTACCTTCAAGTACAATCGTGCTATGGAAGGATAAGAAAGAGGGGGGAATTAGCTGAAAAAACACGGCACTAAATGCAATCTTACTGGGGGCAGAGGATAAATTGATAAGGAAAATTTATAAATACTTATTGGATTATAAAATGGAGGAGGAAAAGGTCAAGGAAACGATGGTGGCTTGGGCTGTAAATTTTGGATATAACATAAATTTGGACAAATGGCAAATGTTATGGGAGCGAAATAAAAAGATTACATTGGCAACATTGTACATTGGGCTGAGTAATTAAAATTAACTAAATTTTGGGCTGAGTAATTAAATTTATTTAAATTTTGATTTCAATTGCCAGGCACAGCCATTCAGTACATCTCAGAGTTTGCAACAGTGTTGCAGCCAAAACATTGAATTTTCAAAATATTATGCTATTAAAACCTTTTTATTCTGTTTTTTTTTTAATTTCTACTCACTCGTTAACATTAGCCTCAAATTTGGGAGCTGAATTCCATAACTTCCACTCTTTGCCAGAAGCTACATCAGTAATCTGAAAGTGGGTTTTTATGCAGTAGAGTTAACCAAGTCATGACATTTCAGGTCCAAATTAAAATTAAATTCATCAGATTTCAGACTAGGTAAGTAGGGCTAGTATTAACATGTATGATTGATGAATATTAAAATACTGAATAATAAAAGGGAATACTTTGATTCCAAGCATATGACCATAATTGATGCAATAGCTTAAAGCAATTTTTAAATCAGATAAAGGGTGGGGTTAAGCATCCCAACACGACAGAAACAAGTGGACTTTTTAAAATATACCTTACCTCAAATCCATTAAGCCAAACATAATTAATTCACCCAAAAAATCATTAACTGTTAGCATCTGATTGAGCTTTTCTAATTCTTTTTTTCAAATAGCTTGGTATTTTGAGCTGGGAAGGATGTTAATTCCAATCTCATTGGCAGGTCCCTTTTTTCCAAGGTTTCTCAGTAAAAGGTAATTATAATAGCCTGAGCCTCCTGAGACACTCTAGGCAGCCTAGCTAGGAAACACTTTTCCAACTGCCAGAAACACAGAAGGAGAGGCACCGATCTTGTGCCAGACCTGCAATAGCAATAGCAACTACACTTCAACTTATATACTTCTTCACAGTGCTTTACAGCCCTCTCTAAGTGGTTTACAGAATCAGCATATCACCCCCAACAATCCGGGTCCTCATTTTACCAATCTCAGAAGGATGGAAAACTGAGTCAACCTTGAGCTGGTGAGAATCAAACTGCTGGCAGTGAGCAGAGTTAGCCTGCAATACTGCATTCTAACCACTGCACAATGCAACAATTAGATACGCAGCTGCACACTCTTGCACAGGAAGATTGTAAAGAAATAAAAACTTTCTTTTTAAACCAATGTACACAAATCTGTAGGTGTCAAAAAAAAGAATTCATTGGGAAAGGGGGAATACAGAAAAAATAAGAGACACTTAAAGAATTCCAGATAAAAATCAGTACATTCAGCCTTAAAAATAATAATCACGTATTACTTTCTTTGGGATTTCAGTGCATGATAGAAATATTCATTGCAGAGAATGGTTCAAGAAAAGTCATCCAGGGCTTCCACTTGAATATGGGAGGCAGACTTTTCTTTTCTTCCACTTCCCCTTCTCCTGCTTTCTTCCTTGCAAATCAGAAAATGTTCTGGTGGCCGGACCATCTGCCTAACGATCCTATGGTTGAATGATAAAAGGGTTGAATCAGGCAAAAGGTGAAAGCAAAAGAAAAAAAAAATAGCTTAAAAGTGCAGTTAGTTTATCATATGCATGGCAATTTCTTAAGGCACCAGTCTAGAAACCAAGAGACTAGGGGTTCTAATCCTGCCTTAGGCACAAAGCCTGCTGGTAACCTTGAGCCAGTCATTCTCTCTGAGCCCTAGGAAGGAAGGAATGGCAAACCACTTTTGAAACTTTGGCCAAAAAAACTGTGGCGACTGATCTAGGCAGAGATCAGGAGTCAACCCTGATTCAAAGCCACCAAGAAAAAACATTGTTGATTAACTTTGGCTTTGTATTAAGACAAACAAGGTCACAAAATAGCAATAAGGAATCTCTGCCTTTATACACATTTGCCATCAATTCATACAGGAAAACAATAATAAATTGCAAGTACTATTGACATATTAGAATCTGAAAACACTACATTTTAGAATAGTTCATTTTGCAAATGTTCGGAATACATCCATAAGCTATATGAAAAATAGTAGAAAATAGGAAATATGTACAAGATAGACTAGCTGCATTTCCATACGTATTTTAATGAAAACATGTCTGCTTATTTAAAACTTATCTATTTTGTTTTGACTTGAGATACAAAGCCTCACAGGTGTGCTATGTGTGCATAGTTAGGTAGGTAACATTGATAGACAAATAACAATATACTGCCAGTATACTGGGTTTGCAAGGTTTCATTACCCTACCAGATAACATCATCAAAGCAAGTGAGCTTGGAGAAACAAGGTTTTTTGGTTGTTTCAGGGTTATATTTTCATCTGTCTGCCTGCTTTGCTTGTGCTTGGAGGGGATGGTCCTATGGCTAGATCTTGTTTGAGACTTGATTAATGTCTTGTGGTTAGTAGATTATTTATCTGGCTAAAGAGGTAAATATTTTTTTTCCTGTGTGTCGACTGCCTCCTGTGTAATTGGTAGTGTCAATAGCTACTATATATGCTAGAAAGGCTTCTTGAGAGGATAATGTTTTTTTTTCAGTGATTATTGTAGTTAAGTTTTAATTATTACGCTACTAAGAAGATGGCTCTAGTAGTTGACCTATCTGAGGTTGATTACTGTGTGACAAGAAATAATGTTGTGTCTTTGGTTATGTTTTTGACAAGTTTACAATAAGAGTTAAGTCTACATGTCTGTTGATCTCTGGGCAAAGAGACAGACTTCAAACATTCTCTTCCATGTTTTGTTCCAGCTCATTTTAAATTTTCCCAGCTGAAGTTACACCAGGATTTATCTGTGTGAAGGAATATCAATGAAGTTTTTGACAATTAGCTGGTGTTCGCGGATACGTTCTACTACTGTAGCTTTTTATGCTGCTTATCCTATGTAATGGTTTTTATAGTCTTTGCATCTTATATTGTAACTGATTTCTGTTTTGTCTTCCTTTGGTATTGAGTCTTTGAGTTTGCTTAGAATATTTCATAGGGGTTTTGTAAGTTTGTGTGCCACAAAGTAAACACACAAAAAATTCTTGAAAACTCTTGCGAGGCTCTGAAATAATCTCCATCTCTCTCTATATTACTGTGCCAATTTCTGCAAATTGTTGCAATTGTTTTTGCATACCTAACAAGCAGGTAGAGCAGAAGTAAAACAAATAAGAATCTATCTGTGTCTTCCTTCTCTTTAGACTATTAGTTGTGTGTTTTCACAGTGACCGCCTTGTGAAAGGGAACAGGGTCCTGGTCCTGGTGCCTTTTAATAGGCATTGTTTGGAATGCATCTTTCTCCTCTCCTCTCCTACAGCTGCCACAGCAACATGCAACCATGGTTACAGTTACTGGAAAAAATGCTTTGTTGCAAAATTGCCAGCATACTGTCTTTTCACAATCACAACCAGCAAAAGTCTTTTAAATGCAACAGATGAATTAGGGTCTGGTGGTTTTACAACTATTCTTTGAAACCAGCTGCTCAGATATGATGATGATGATGATGATGATAATGATGATGATGATGATGATGTGCCCAATCATTTAAGTGTATACAGTATGTTCTGGAAATATAAATGTGGAAACAGGAATTAATTATTTATTTTATTTGCTGCGCATGGATTGGATAGGGAATGTGTCTGCAGTAATTGGGGGGTGGAGCATTAATTGAGTAACTTGGACTGGGATAGTACTGATTCTTTGTTTTTTCCTGGCCTATTTCCTGCATTTCAGAATTCACAGAAGCGTAGACAATTGATCACCAGCTTCAAACTGGCTAGTGAAAGATAAAGGGCATGAAAACTGTGTGATCCCAGAGTTCCCTAGTTGACAGGGGAAACTTTTGCACATCTCTCAAAAGCAAGCTGCATCAAGTTACAAATGATTTCCAAGTAAGTTTAGATATGCTTGTTTTCTAAATGACTACAAACTGAACTACTTCTGCACTGTGATGTCTTGACTTTTCTCTGCTCCTCATCCTATTCAGAATAGGAGTCTTTTTGTGTGTGTGCATGGCACTATTTTACTGATGGATGTCAGTAATTTTCAATCCTTTCATATGAGCTAGGGGACCCCTGTTATAGGAGATGATCTCATGAAATTTAGACACTAACAGATATAATTTGATATTATATATATCAAATACATACATACACATACATACACACACACACACACACACACACACACATACATACATACATACTTATATGTTAGATAAAACATATAAGATATGTACTTAGATATAATTTAGATATACTTACTTATATGTTTATATGCTATGTTCATACTTATACTTGTTTTTCTCATATATGTTTGACAAATAAATAGAAATAAAAATAAAAATCTAGTCCAATTTCCTTGTTTAGTGCTCCATAATTACCAGCGATGAGGAAAGCTCACGTTCCAAGTCTGAATCTTCTTCCACATGGCAGCTTTTGGTTATTGTCTCTCGCTCTCTTTTCTTCAACCTAAACCAGTATTTTTTAATTTTGATAACTTGAAGAGGTGTGGACTTCAAGTCCCAGAATTCCACAGCCAGCAAAGCAACGCCGACTATGGAATTCTGAGACTTGAGGTCCATATCTCTTCAAGTTGCCAAGGTTGAGAAATACTGACCTAGACTAAATATATCTAGCTCTTTTAATAATTTTTCCTAAGCTTTGATTTCCAGACCTTCCCTTATCATTATTGTCTCCTTACTACCTATTGTGGCTCTGAGAGCTTCTGGGTCCTCTTACCATTTCAAGATAAACCATCAAAGCACTGGCCAAGATGAGGAAGTACAAGAGGTTTTCTTTTTAGGTTTCATGGATAACCAAATTGAAAGAAAACACAAGACTTTGTCTCTTTATATGACAAAGGAGAGAGACTTTTGTACACACAGAAATGGAAGGACTTACAAATTCCCACAATGGAAGAGCAGATGGTGAAGTTAATGGAATTGGCTGAAATGGTGAAATTGACTATTTGATGCAAAACAGACTTTGTCTAAGCTTTGTTTCTTCTTGGAGACTGCTTTTGGTTTTGCTTGAAATTGAAAGAAATGAAACTTTAATTTTGGGATTTGACAATTAGAACTGTTTATAATTATAAAAATAATGTGTACTATACTTAATCAGAGTAAAAGGTAAATGTATAAATGTAAATAAAATATATTTATCTCTGTACTGAAAAAAGCCAGAAGTTACTCTTTTTCTTTTTTCTTTCTTCTTTTTCTTTTTCTTTTTTTCCTGCATTCTTAACTTTGCCTTTTTTATGAGTTTTTCCTTCTCTAACTTTTTGTTTGCTTGTTTGTTTATATTTTACCTCTTCTTGTACTTTAATTATGTTTTAAAAAAAAGATGAGGAAGAACAGATGTTCACATAGGATAGCACCATGTATTACCGCATCCTGAGAACGAGTTGAAAAAGACCTTTGCCAAACTAAACAAAATTCTTAGGTATATTCTAATTGAAATGTTCCCTTGCCAGAAACAGAGAAATGTTGTTTCAGATACGTCATCACTCTGAATACATTTAAGAAATAACTTTCAATTATTTCAATAAAATCTGAATAGCTCTAAATATTACTTCCATGTTTACAATTTTGTAATTCATTTAACTATAACACCAACTATGAAGCATGGAATGGAATTGTCATTCCAAGAACAAAAAGTATTTGTGTCCACAATGTAAATATTGTGCTCATGAAAAAGGTATTCCATAATGCACCTCTCTTTTTCCATTAATAGAAGAATGTTCATTCACACATTTGATGCCATTGTGGCATTCCATGCTGTCTTCAAGAGACCTGGCAATTTCAAATAATTGCTACAACATCAGTGCCATTTAGTAGCACACTGCTGATAAATTAGGCTTCCCTTTTCCCCCCCGGATAGTACCAGGTAAGTAAAACATTGCTCCAAAGCATTACATAAAATTAAAATGATAGGTAGATCTAATCACTGTTAGTCACTGCTGTCCACTTATGAGGGGTAAGTCATCTAGGTCTAGGAGGCCTGTCAGACCTCCCATTGATCAAGAGTCTTTTAATCATGGTTCTGATTCTAGACTTCACTATGTTGAGTGATATTGTATCTTAATACCCAACAAGCTGGAATACAATCCATCAGTATTGATCAGGCTTCCCCTCCAACAGTATAATTTAGTCATATTCAACCATGGGTCCTCCAGATGTAGTGTACTACAAGCCCTCAGCCTTCACTCTTCTGTGAGTATAGAGTCCGCAATATATTGAGGGCCCTAAGTTAGAATAGACTTGTATATATTTTGAACTACCTGAAGTTTGATATCTCAACTGCTTTGATAGTCCCAGGACAGCAAAAAGTAGCAAAATCAAAGTGTGTACTAAAAGTGTGTACAAAGTGTGTACTGAAGATCTGTGTTTGGCTTCTCTTGATCTCTTCTTTGTAAACACTGAAAGAAAGATAGGAAAGAGAAATCATTTTTTCCAGCTGAATTTTCTGAAAAAGCTATCCCTTCCTCAGAAACCATTTATAAACTTACGTTTACATACAATTCTTACTAATATATGCTGATGGCAGATACTAAAATATCCAATTAGAATAAACTTATGTGCAGAATGAGCTGCATTGTGCTCTTTAATACAGGTTTCTCTCAGTGGTGGGATTCTACTGGTTTAACAACCAGTTTGGTGAGGGAGCACTATGTGCGTGCAAAGAACATGACAAAACTACCATTTTACAGCTTTAGAACTTACCTTCCACTGCAACTCCAGTGGGTAAAACAGCTGAGGCGCAGTATTCCGCTGTGCTGCGCCTCAGCTGAGCTTCAGAACTGCAGAAATAAAAGACAGACTAAGGCAAGGGTGCGTGGGTGGCTGGGGCCAACCGATAGCCGAAGCTAAGGGGTTGCCCAAACCTGTGCGAACCCTTAGCAGCCCACCCCTGGTTTCTTTGCTTTATTTGTGTGTTAGTGAAGTGGTTCCAATTATAAGGTTCTGTACCTTGCTACCTGTCTTGAATGTGTTGATCATATTTCAAGAGCTGACATAGATCACTTTTTTTCCTACTGCAGGAAAAATGGCTGTGGAGAAGAGACCGGAAAATACGACAAACCTTCTTCTCTGCCAGAATGAGTTCAGAAAGGTTTTAGATATGGTAATCTACTTCTCTTTGGACCTACTTAACAGGATAAGTAGATTTACTCTTGAAAAACATCACAGATCAATGCTTTAAAATTACTGTAAACACCTTTGTATGGAATAAAGGAACACATTTGCCTGAATTGCTGTTCTATGGTTAATTTTTCTGGGAACAACCAAACCATAGCAAATATAATGGTATTTGTAAATACAGTGTGCCAGAAATATATAATGACTTGCTTCTCAAATTAACAAAAAAACAAAGCATACCAACAAAATTCAACATCATTCAAAGATTAGCCACCTATAGCCAGGGGTGGGATCTTACTGGCGCTGCTGCCAGTTTGGTATCATGCGTGCGCACTGGAAAAATGCATGTGCGCTGCTTTCCAACCCTCATCTGGGGCTTGCAATGACAATCAGCTTGAGCTGATAAAGACCAAGTAAGAATCAGGGTGGGTCAGAGGGCCCAACATTGATTTTTCGCTTCCTGTTCCTCTCCGCGGAACAGAGGCTCAGTAGCTACCGGTTCTCCCAACCCGGGCAGACCTGGGAGGATCCCACCCCTGCCTATAGCCACATATAGCCAGCTTATTTTAAAATGTCCATAGAACTTAATGGAGGAGTCAGTTGACACTCCATTCAGCAGTTACATGTACACAAATATTTGTTGATATACATCTTCATGTATGAAGGAGAGTTATTGGGGTTCAATGATTATCTTCATTGATAACAATTAAATTTTTATGGTTACAGGAATTGGGTCTATCTAGTTTAATGAAAAAAAGTACTGGGGGTTGAGATAGTAGCAGTGTACCTATATCTAAGGGGCTGTCACAAAGAAGAAGGAGCCAACCTATTCTCCACCTGAGGCAGGACAAAAAACAATGAATGGGAACTAATCAAGGAGAGAACCAACCTTAGAACTAAGGAGAAATTTCCTTATAGAACAGTGGACCAACTTGCTTCCAGAAGTTGTGGGTGCTCCAACCATGGAAGTTTTTAAGAAAAGATTGAACAACCATTTGTTGGAAATGGTATAAGGTTTCCTGCTTAAGCTGGAGGTTGGACTAGAAGACTTCCAACATCTCTTCCAACACTGTTATTCTATAATTTCTGTTATTTTTGTTATCTAAATGAGTGGAAATGCAAAATGGTGGAGGGGACAGAAATGATCATTGTAGAAAAAGAAAAGAAAGCAGTTAAAAGTTTGTCGGTTCCAGAGAAATATCAACCCAGAAGGCTTCTCTTCTGATATATGTGGCAAAAAAGGTTAAATTTGTAAAGGAAATTCAGGATGGGTTCTCTTTTTTTACAAAATGAGACAGTGTACAAACATGGCACTAATGCCAAGACTGGCAGGATTTGCTAGTGTTCATATGTCTCTGCTCAAAAATGTACAAAACAACTTTCATTCATTTGTAAAAGATGTGGCCCAAAACAACATATGTTGGACAGTTGCATAAAAGATCTAAAAAACAAAGAGCTTACAGCAGGCACATTTGCATACCAAAGAGCTATTGCCATCTCAATTAGTGTAAACAAAAGCTGCTTCTGTGGAAATAACCCCAAAAGCTCTATAAATAAGGGGAAGTTTTGTAAAAAGGCACTGTAGAGTCAAGAAGACTTATAAATGTAAATGGTTGCAGATTTTCCCAAGATCTTTTTTAGGCAATAAAATACATAATTGGACCAAAACACTTTCTTCTTAACACAAATAGTAAAACAGAGCAGGTTTCTTTTTCACTGATATACATATTCCTGATACAGTCTTATGTATCTAAAGAGTAACACTTGGGGACCAAATAAAAGTAAATCAAACTTTGGGACGCTAGGTTTTGCACAGAAAGATCATCTGATGAGTTCCTGAAATAATGCATTTCAGCAGCCCAGATTTGGAAAGGTCACACAATGTCTATGCTATTATTATGAATCCAGGAAACAAAAGATTTTGATTTAAAAGCGTCTGATTTTAAAAGAATGTGGGGAAAAGGAAAATAATAGTTGCTTCAAGTGTTTAACTAGAGATATCTTAGCCAAAAATTCCTATTATAGGCAGGCTTTCTGACAGATATCAAAAGGGTTACTAAAAACCATAGCAAAACAAGCTGGCGATGACAGTCATTCCATGAGGTAAGCTTTGGGCCTGGCAGGTGTTTTATCCAGGAGAAAGTATTTTGAGGCAAAAGGATCCCTTTTGATTAAAACATCGCTTAAAGAATGGGACAATCCAGTGCCTGGATTCAAAAGCAGTTTAATAGTTTCATGCAATCCTTACAATGGACTTAAGTGTTCTAGGGTTGTGCTTAGGATGGATCAGAAGGAAGGAAACAATTGATGCCTCCAAACAGGGAAAATAATCCTTCCTGAAGTTTTATACCACTTGCTTGTTTTCACATGCTTAACAAAGAGCAAGCATCCATCCTTGCACTTCTTGTGATACTGCCAATATTTGATTTATTGTTTAAAGGAGAATGAGAACACATTGAGCTGTCATCTTTTTTTCTCCCCATCCTCCCAGCCCCCAGTTTTTGCTCTACTTCCAGAAATTATGATGTTAGTATCTACATAATAGTTGTAGATGTTAACATCATAGTACTTTAAAGAAGAATCATCAAGTTTTTATATGATTGGAGCCTCATGAATATTATTTTTTCTTCTAGTTTCCAGCTCCTTCTCAGGCTACTAAAAATGAAAATTTAAAGCCCTGTGAAAGTGCCTAAAAAAAGTCAGCATGTTTGAACTATCAAGCATTCATTAAGAAGTAATTCTGACCTATTCCATACCCCATTCAAATGCTACACCTTGGGAAAGTTTTGTGTTGGGAACAAGTAAACCTATGGGAATAACTGACTGTTATCAAAATCATTCTAAAAGAGGAAAGGATAGAAATAGGAGGAAGAAGGAAGACCGCTTTGGTATTCATATATGCAGAAATGTCTTGAAAAAATATTCTAGTTCCAAACACAGCAATTTGGAAAGTTAGTAGTAATCTCATGGGAATTATTTCAATCTATCAGCAATTTGTATTTGTATATTCTATGGAAAAACCCTAGTCCATTTTTGTCAGGAAAAAAAAGATTTATTTTGTATATCTTCCTTTCTCAAGGTTGTTCAGAAGACAAAATAACCTAAAAGAAATTACTATACTAATTTATCCCCCAAACATTCCAGTAATTGTCACATTGTACCGACCACAATTAGACTGAATGACAGTCTTTTCTCTGTTGATCATAGGAATTTCTTATATACACAAACTGCAGCACACCATCAATCTTGTTCGGATGGTTTTTCAACCAACAACTGTGGCTGATTGCAAGTCATTTGAAAACACTGAGCCATGCATGAGCATGACAAAAGTCAATTTAGATGGATTTGCGGGAGTACAAAGACCTACAGATGTAACACAATTCAAAACACTGCATTTTGGCAGCGTATGTTTCAATCCATAACCCCTGCTATTTCATTAAATGCTGTAAGAAGGTCAAAAGTTTAATAAACTTCAATTTTATCTGCATAGTGAGTAATGTTTGACATCTCATTCAAAATTAGTGAAGGTTACAGTGACAACAATCAAGATCAACAGAGCAATTTAGAACAGCCTGCAGTTCTGCAAGAAACAAAATTAATCACTTGAGTTTGAATCATATCTTAGAACTATTAGATCATTCTGAAGATATAAATATACTTTTTTAATTTAAAAAAAGGTCTACTCCCATCTCACTAAGAACTGAGACTTTACTTCTCAGATAGCCATTAATGCTTGCATCTTGCTATACCTCTCATTTTATATTTGAAGTGCCATTCTTTATAGACCTTTCCAAAACACTTCAGAAAGAGTGTCTGCCAAAGGCTAAAAGAAAAGGAAACACTTTCAGGTCATATTTAAATAGACTAGTGCTAAGAGGGGAAGAGGAAAAGCAGTTCTTAATGGAGGAGGCCATTCAGCGAAGGTATTAAACCAACCGTAATGGAAAGCGATATTGGATGAGGGTAAAGATAAACAGGTAAGAATTGCTTTGATTAGAGTAAAAATCCACAGATTACATTACCTGTTCCTCTAAACTGTTCTTTTCCATGAAAATCTGATATGTTGAAGATGGGAGGCTATAGTTGGTTGCATTTGGATGTCTCGGGTTCTGGTAGAAGAGTTGAAAGAATTAGTTTCAGCTTAAGGCTAAGAATTTGGAGAAATGCTGCCCGTCAGACGAAACACTACTCAGCTGGGCACCTAAGATGGCATGAAGCAATGTTATGGATTCTTATTATTTCTGGTCTGTACTGGACAATTTGTAGTGCTCCACCTCTAATAATTTTAATTGTTATGGTTTATAGTCTAATAATTTTTATTTCATTTGATCATGGCTTAAAGATAGCACTGGATCTATTCCCCGTAACAACTGACTCTTTTTGTGTAAATAGACAATATTGAAAGGCTGGGGCGACAATGCAAAGTCCCAAAGGATTCATTTCCTTTCACTGTTCTATTCTTTGTAAAACAAGGCCCTCTAGCTCATATGATTAGAAGTTATTACAGAGTGGATGTGTATCCATCCTTACCTTACTTGAGCTCTTGGTGGCTTTCAGTATTATCAACCAGAGCATCTTTCTGAATCATCTCAAAGGACTGGGGGGGGGGGTGTAGCACACTGTTATGCTGGTTCACCTCCTAGTCTCTAGTCCATACATGAGACTATTGGGTGAGCTCATCCATCATCATGGGATGAGGTATCTTCAGTATTCTCTCTGCTCAAGGCAAGTTAAGCAATGCTGTGAACCTCTTATCCCGGTGTTTAAGGAATAACAGGCTTCAGTTGTCCTCTGATTCTGGGACTATACCATCTTTGGTGCTGGGTGGGGTTGTACTGCCCCAAACAGACCCTGTATACAATCTGGGGGTCCTCCTAAACTTGCGACTTCTACTTGATGAGCAGGTGGCAGTCATTGCTAGAGGGCCTAATTTCATATTGTGCACCAGTTGCATCTACTCCTAGATTGAGGGGCCCTACTCTCAGTCACTCCTGCTCGGATTACCACCCAGCTCGAGTAGTACAAAATGCTCTACATGAGGCTGCCCTTGAAGAGAGTGGTATAAAATGTGGCAGTGTGAGCAGTTATACGAGTTTCTGGTAGAACACACATTAAAGCTGTGCTTTGCGAGCTGCATTGATAATCTTTTTGCAGGTTCAGTTCAAGAGTTGACCTTTCATGGCATGGGACCAGGTTATGTGAGGCACCACCTCACCAGAACCAGCAAAGAGGACATGTTATGGGTCCTATTGGCTAGAAAGCTACATTTGGCACACTGTAAACAATGGGTTTCTTCTGCTGGCACACTCTAAGCAAAGGTGCCTGCATTGTGGAATCTTTTCCCCATCATCACTCTGAGCTTCCAAAGGTGCCTTAAGACCTGTTTATGCCAACAGGCCTGGGGGTCCTGGGATGACTCCATTATTAATATCCCTTCATTTATTATATCCTTGTTCTGTTCTATTTTTTATAGTTTTAAATGTTTTTATAATTAATAATAAGTGGCTTATGTATGTATTCAGTGACTTTACATTTGAAACCACTGGAGTTCTGCGAGACTTTAAAGTGGGTCTTTTTCCCATTAGGAAAGCAATTCTCATTTCCTGGGTCCTGTTTTGCCATTTCCCTCCTTATACTGCTATGCTGCCATAGCTTCATGTCAGCATTTCATTGATCTTTGAAGATCATGATCTTTTAAACCAAGTGGAGGCAGGAAGGTGACCATAGTGACCATGTGATTTCTTACTAATCACCAAGGGCTGAAGGGCTGAAACATATTGATACATGCAATGCACTCATTCTTTGAGCATTAAAACAGCCATATCCTCCAGAAGATTCAGGATGGTTGTTTTGAAGTCTTTTTCAAGTCATGTCCATAGGGCTTGCCAGCCTTTGCAGCAATCACACTGAGCCTTCTGGTGAATGCTGCTGTCTCAATATTCCAAAGGTTATACAAAGGAGGCTTTGTGAATGCTTTGTGCAGCCTTAAAAAACTAACATATTGAGAAGGAGGGAGCAGGATGTTGGTTAGCTGCTTTCTTTGTTTGATCTCAAACTAGTCTGCTGGTTCATGTGTGGTTCCCAATTTTAAGATGCATAGGACCAGCTTTGCATTATACCCAGAGGATTGTGGAATAAAGATGTAGAAGAAGCCTGAGATACAGGTAGCCAATTAAAATTTGTAGTGATTGAGTAAAGGAACTTGTGTTTTGCACTATGGCTCATATTTAGCTGAATATAGCAGATCTGGATGCACTGGGACCTGCTGTGGGTGTCGAGTTTACCACCTCAAATGGTACAGTTTGGACCTGCAGCTTTGGAGGAATCAGTCAGTCTTATCCAGAACTGTGTTTTTAAGCAAAGGTACCCCATCCATTCCAGCACAATATCTCAACTGAGTAGTAGTCCCTAAGTTTAGGAGGGCTTTGTCTTTGGTTAGATTTAATACCACCCAGCAGATATCACTGAGATGGGACACCAGGCTATAAGGCATAGGAACCACTGAAGAATTGGGCCATGTACTGTTCCTATTATGCTGTTTCAGGCTAGAAGTTGCTACACCTATTTTGAAATCAATGCTCTGATCATTCAAATTCATTTTCTTTTTACCTACTACTACCTATTCAATGAGACCATGTCTCATTGAACATAGCAGAATACAGCTTTGCTATCTGTAGAATTCAGCTTCACTTCTCAATAAACAACTTTCAACATCTTTTTTTGTTAGAGAAATGGATTACTTTATATATATATTATAATTTATTTTACTTTAATCAATCAATTATTCACACATAGTTTTAATAAGTTCTGAATACTATTGTTTATTTTCACTACTCATTATTTGGAAATTGTATGTTACATTTTTGAATGTATTTTGAACTGGTCGATGATTGTAATAAACTGAACTGAACTGCCTTTGGCCAAATTTAGTGAAAATTTTGTACACATTTTTTTCTGACTATGTTCATTTGGTGCAATGTTAAAGAAAAAGATGCAAGAAAAGGATGTCAGGCAAATGTCAATAAGATACAGGTTCTTGCATTTACCTTGCTTTTTATGAAGGCTAAGAAAGGAATCATTGAAATGTCCATCTCTCATTGTGTAATTATCTCCCCACTGATCTGTGACTTCCCTACCTTATTATGCTTTGATTAAATTTAATAAACATTAATAAATTAATTTTTTTTAGATCAGAAAGCAAGGGAAGCCATGGAGGCTACAAAAAATGGAAGGAAAGATATTATCAAAAATTAAAGAAAGCAAAGGTACTAGGTATCTTGGATGCAAACAACTGGAACACTACTTGAACACCATTGGCATTGACAAAATCACCATCAGTCAATTGCAAAAGGCAGCTTTCCTTGAAAAGGCTTATATTCTGTGTTGATACCTTTAACATCATAAACCGACAGCATCTACCTATCTCAAGTCCTTGGTAAGGACTCAGTCAGTGGATAAAAACACCATATCCTGCTCATCATGCACTAGAACTGTGTGACGAATCATAGTCACAACCACCACTACTGCCTTCAAACAAATTAATGAAATTGCTGTTATTCAAAAGCCTTGTACACAAAAAAAACTTCTGGAAATTCTGGAAGACATTTCATTGGTATTTATGTACAATGTGATACCTCAGAGTACTACAGATGATAGATGATTTAGTCCTTGTTCTGCGTTTTATCTTGTTCTGCGTTTTATGAACTTGTCAAGACATGATTAATGAACGGCTATGATAATACTGGCCCTAGCCATTATGTCTTCTAGGGCTGAGTAGCACTGGGTTGAGTAGCAAGATCTGGGTTGAGTAGCAAGTAGTTCCCAGATTCATCTCCTTTATCTCAATCTCACTGATGACTCACCCAGCATTTCAGAGGCTACGCACAGCTGAAATACACACTTGGAAACTATTATATCTTATCTGTGACCTGCTTCCCCTTTTAAACTGCAAGGGAAAAGTCATACTGCCAATTTATTTTATAGAAAGATACACAATGTTCTGGTTTTTCAGTCAATTTCTTCTCTTTTGTTTGGTTCCTTCATTCTTTACTCTTATGAAAGGAAAAGTGCCTTTGATAAAGATGTTCACTGAACCACAAAGTCCTACATTTATGAACTGATTGTCCAAATCCCACAATAACTATCATATGTACTATTTACTGCAGAAGAGAAAACAATCAATTTTAAATGTCAAAGACTTAACAATAGTACATCATGTAGTTTATTTGAAGGGTCAAACATCCCAAATAACCAAGAAACCTCTGTTGGAAGTGCAGAGGACCAATACAGCCTGTTAACTTTGTTATTGTTAGTTGTGAAGTCACATCCGACCCATCGCGACCCGATGGACAACATTCCTGTCCTCTACCATCTTCTGGAGTCCATTTAAGCTCATGCCTGCTGCTTCAGTGACTCCATCCAGCCACCTCATTCTCTGTCGTCCCATTCTTCTATGGCCCTCAATCTTTCATCAATCAATCATCAATCAGCCTGTTAACTTGATGGCATGTTTGTTCTGGGTCTGTAGTGATATTCAGGCAATAACAATAACCATAACAAATAAAATGCAATACGTAATAAAATGCATAGAGTAGACGTGCTTAAAATTGGTCTCAGAAGAATTGATGTTGGTAGGCATTAATGATGTTAAAATGGCATTATATTTTACAGTTCTAGAGTTGTCCATATTTTGCATATTTACATACTAAATTTTGCAGGTTTACATATTAAAGTAAATTCTACATTTTTCAATTTCAGTCTACAGTTATCTCACTTTGTGTGTATTTGTGTATATTCTATATCTACTAATCATAATGGATATTGTAATCCAAAAGCTGTCCAAATCCAGGCCTGCTTATTTTAAATACATTTACAATTGCATGAAGCCATATTGTGATTTATTTGTGATTTAATATAAGCAGTACGCTGATGGCTTGGACCCCTAGTCCATTTAGCCTAGCAGTCTGTTTTCAATTGTGTCATTGTGATTTATAACGACTTTGCCTCCAAAAGTTGTAGGTGCTCCAACACTGGAGGTTTTTAAGAAGAGATAGGACCACCATTTGTCTGAAATGGTATAGGATCTCCTCAGTGGTGGAATTCAAAATTTTTTACTACCGGTTCTGTGGGCGTAGCTTATTTGGTGGGTGTGGCTTGGCAGCCATGTGGCTGGGTGGGTATGGCTTGGCGGTCGTGTGACTGGGTGGGCGTGGCCAAGTCCATGTCGCTTCTTAGCACCAATGATAATGACTTACAAAAAGGAGATATAAGAAGATATCAATTTAAACATTTAATACTTAAATAAGAATAAAAGAAGTACACAAAACAATAAAAGAGGTACACAAATACATAAAAGTGTTAGTAGTAATAAAAACATTACTACAGTACGATCAAGTTCAAAAATAAATACACAGCAACATTGCATAATAATTAGCAGAAAGGCAACAGATTGCTACAGGCAAGTGAAAAGAACTCTGATTGCAACAGGAATACTTAATTCAAAAGCTTTGATTT
>JAOYMU010000001.1:113161677-113172764 GCA_025802295.1 Psammodynastes pulverulentus | reverse complement strand
CTCTCTCTCTCTCTCCCTCCCTTTCTCTTTCTTTCTCTCTCTCTGCCTCGCTCGCTCGCGAGGCAGAGAGCCGGTTCGGGGGCGTGGCCAGCCAGGGGTCGCTACTGGTTCTGCGACCCAGGCCTAATTGCTGCTAACGGTTCTTGAGAGCCGGTGCGAACCGGCTGAATTTCACCACTGGATCTCCTGCTTGAGCAGTGGGCTGGACTAGAAGATCTCCAAGGTCCCTTCCAACTCAGTTTTCTGTAATTTCTGCTCTTCTGTTTTTATGTGTAAGCCAATCCACTATGGTCTATTCAACAAACTATGATTTAAACAGC
The DNA here is from genome assembly GCA_025802295.1 of Psammodynastes pulverulentus. Classification (NCBI taxonomy): domain Eukaryota; kingdom Metazoa; phylum Chordata; class Lepidosauria; order Squamata; family Psammodynastidae; genus Psammodynastes; species Psammodynastes pulverulentus. The sequence goes on along the minus strand of JAOYMU010000001.1, from coordinate 113,172,444 downwards.
CTAAGAACAATTCTAAATCAACCAATAACACTTCTTACTTCTAATTTATTTGTATCATAATTAAAGCGCAACATGATTTGAAATAAGCATCGCTCACATGGATGAGTTCTACTGAAAAGTAATAAATATAACATTGCTGCTTTATTGTCCATTTTCAAAGGCCAATTGTACGAAGTGTGTATTCCCTGGGAAAAAGAGAAATTAGTGCTACTTTCTAATCAAGATATATCTTCTCCTAAGATTTTTTTATTTCTCCGTATAATAAAATAACTGCAAATGTCAGGTATCACAAAGGTTGAAACTCCTTTTTTCTATTTGGTTGTCTTCAGACCCCCATCTTTTATTCATAACCTCTTTGGTGGTGTTAGAAGACAGACTGTGTTGCTATAGCAATGCCCTGTATATCCTTACGGTTTTAAAAAAAAATCAACAAAGAGCCATTGAGAACACATGTTGCCAAAGGTTACATAAGTTGAATGCTAAAATGGAAATATTTTTTTCCTTTACAGCATTGCCCTATAGATGTGTCCTGCAAATTCAAAGAAACAGATAAGGATATGACCTCTTTGTGAAGAACGATGAATTGTTTGGTTTCCTGACATTATTCAGAATTAAATGCAACCTTGGTTTGGGTTGTTGTTGTTTTTTACAGTTTCAATGAGCTGCATTTTCAGGATGTCAAAATACTGAAGTATTTTTAAAGGAATGGCGCTAAACTCCTGCTGCATATTTTCAGTCTTCCAAATAATAAAATGTTATTTCAGTATCTAAGTAGGATCTAATGAGAAATACACTTAGGTCAGGAGCAGACACTTAAGAAATTTCTAGTCATGCAGAAAGAAAATTAAACATGTCTGAAGTGTGTCTCCTAGGGTCTCTAAAATATTTTTGCCATCCTAAATTGGTTTGTATTCCTTTGTATCTGGTTGCCACAAACCAAAGGATGGTCTGATGTATCTAGCAATCCTATCTGCAAGGGGGACATCTTAATTATGGACATGAAGGGAGATATGTTTTGTTACAGAAATGTGAAATCTGTGCCATACACAAAATCCTAGCTTCACATATTACATTGACTAGGAGTCAGAAATGAACAAATTAAGACCTAGAGGTGGTTATTTTTCTTCCTTCGCCTCTTATCCTTGAAGCTAGGAAGAACTCCTCTACTGACCAACTTCCTGCTTTTATGAGTATGCTACAATCAGTAGCATTTTCTCAAGTGAGTTTTTCTTCTTTCAGCACACAGAGAACCTGGCAGAAAGGTTCGGAGGATGCTTCTATACTCTGAGGGACTCCATCGTTAAGAAATTGGACCTAGTTGGGGTAATAGATATTAAATACATTGGGGTTAAGACTACTAATTAAAAAATCCCCAGAAGTGATCATTGGCATTCAGAATGGAGGGAAAAAATCCCTTTGGTATGGGGATTGGAGATGAAAGGCAAACATGTGTTTTATGATTGTTAAATGTTAAATGTTAAATGGTCTTTCCTTCAGATAAAATCGCTCCATGCCAGATGGGTAAGCAGGAAAAATAAGCTGAAAGTCCTCACCTAAGTAAATCATTGGAAGAGGCTAATGTCTCCTCATGAATTACACTCCTTAAGCACTTTCCTAGTTTTCCACCTTAAATAGGTGAATCAGTACTGTATGATTTCACACCTATTGCAAATGAAGAATTATGTTTTAGAATAGAATAGAATAGAATAGAATAGAATAGAATAGAATAGAATAGAATAGAATAGAATAGAATAGAATAGAATAGATAATGTCACTTTGAATGTACATTAATCGACATACATTAAAATAAAATTACAGAGTTCAGAATGCAGGAAATAGCTACTTGTTAGAGAATATGAAATAGTGTCCTGCAATATGGGACAGCTCCAATGTCTATAGGACAATGCCTAAACCTTGGCTCCTTATCACCTTCAGACTGTGCAAATATGTGTTATTTTGTTTTATATTTTATTATTTAAATCACTTGCTTCCCATCTCACTATCCAAAGCAACTCTGGCAGCTTAACAATAGAATTACAGACTTGCTTGTCCTTGGTCACCAAATCCAGTCATACTTACCTCAAAACACTTTTCATTGCTTTGATTCAGCAGTCAGATTTGCTTCATTTCTATTTTCAGTAGAAAACATTGATTCTTCCACAATGCAAACATTGCTTATTCATGTCTTATTCACATCTTCTTCTTTTCTCTAAGGAAAGCAGCCAAGGACAACAGAAATACATCAGTGTGCTTGGCCTGTGATGGGAGCTTGTGGGCATGCATATATTGTGTATACATACATAGCTGTATGGGAGATGAATGTGTAGCCAAGGATGAATATCTGTAAGAGAATCATAGATTGATGCTGAGTTGTGGCTTGCACTACTACATGGTCTGGCTCGCAAAAGCTTGCTCATTCATATTGTAATTCAATTTGTTCAAATGGGTGTTGGGTAGCAGTAGAAGTTCACTGTTATTGCTGTACTATTTTCTGAAACCTCACTATTCAACACTCCCCCCTCCCCAAGTGTAGCGCTCTCAGCTATATTCAACTGGTCAAAATGGGGGCTGAGATAATGGCTTATGTGCATAGAGCAAATGGAGAGAAGGGGAAAGTGGCAGTTTTCAGAAATACTTAAGTGGGAAGTTGACCAAAAGTTCAAAGCAATTACTATAATTAGTGACTCCAGGGAATGGCACACACTGAACATTGATTATCAAAAACCTTATGAGTACAGCAGAAATAAGATTGTAAAACTATGTTCTCCTATAGCTTTTAAACCTGGCAAAGTACATATTTTTTTTCAAGGTTATGCCTGAACCGCAGCTGATTTACTATATATTTATATGTGCCATTTTTATTGCTCTCAGAGTAAAGTGTACCTAATGTTCATAATTTTGATACCTGGTAGTTTTATTTATTGGCTTTGCCAACTGAGTCTCGATTGCTTCCACCAACTATGGACCACTCTAAAGAGTTCACTTCAGTGGATGATTGCGATGGGTACCATCTCTGATCTTGCAATGCTGTGTTTCAAACTAGAATTCTGAATCATTAGTGTGAGCTACCATTGGAATGTGCTGAGGCCATTATCAATATCAGTTTCCTAATGAAGAGAGAAAAAAGGTTAAAGGGGAAAAAGACAAGGGCCAAAGTATAAAAATGTGCTGGCACTTGTTTTTTCCAATCAGGGATGAGAGGTTGCTTGTTAGTCTATCTGTATAATACTAAAACTCTCATTGTCACAACCTTTAACAGGGCAAAATAGTGCATCACAATGCAACAATATTTGAACTACGGTACCTTAAATGGGCTAACTTATAGAATGTGTCCAAAATCCAGAAACCGTGATTCCCAAGGGAATGAAATTTGGGGAGGATGTGGCTTTTTCAGTACCATTTATTTTGCTGCACTGCTAGGCAGCTGCTGCAGTCACATGGTCTTCATTTTCAATGTTCTGTGAACATTGTTTCTCAGCTGGTCTCACAATCCCTCACTCTCTCCCCTGACCAGCAGCATCCACTTACCTGCCAGATTGGATGGAATGGGATGGGGTGGGAAGGGAAGGGAAGGATCCTTCTGCATCCTTTCTGGCCTATGCCACCTCCCTGCATACTCCCTTGATCTATGCCACCCAGCCAGGACCTTCCCTTTTGTCACAAATTAGAAACCATTGCTTGTAAATCAGTACTGTTTACCTGAAAACAGACCATTTTTAAAAGGTTTGGATTTATTTGTTTATAAAATGTATTTGCTGCCCATCTCGTATCCAACAATTATGAGCACATAAAAGTACATTCAGACTACAGACCTATGGAACTATGTCCCAGTGAATTAGATGTGGCTTCTTTGTTACTGGATAATTTACTGTTAATGACAAAGCCAAGAAGATGGTTTCATTCTGGCAATATAAAGTTTGATCTAGACACAGAAGAAGGAGACTTTATTGTTTCCTTTACAAACATCATACACCCAGGCAATCTTGATACTCAAAGCAGGGCAAGCATAGCAAAAATATAGCTTGGTCTTTATTAAACATCAGCAGACATTTAAAAAAACAGTTAACTGGCAAAATGAATTAAAAAGGCAAAAGCAGGGAGACAGAGAAACATGAACAACAGGCAAACATTTACATATCTATCTATTGATCAATACAGAATTTTCCACAATACTACGAGGATTACATGGACAGTTCCAAAGAGAATCAAATTTCATTTGTCCAGTTTTAACTCTTTTATGTACCCAGTACCAGCAGCAGAATAGAGATGGAGAGTTCTGTAAAGTACTGCAAAGGTGATCTTTTAGTCCAGGGGTCTCCAACTTTGGCAACTTTTAGACTTGTGGACTTCAACACCCAGAATTCTGGGCCTGTAGCATTTCCGGGGTGAAAGGAGTAGTCGGTGACATCACCATTGCCCAGGGGACATCCGAGGGGGCTCCTTTCATGTCCCTGTTATTTTTCCACTGAAGTGGTGCTTATTTATTTACTTGCTGTGCATGCTTTTGGATTTTCTAAGTGGGCAGGAGTTAGGGCGAATTGACGGGCACTCATTCTGTCATATAGCTCACTCCCAGCTTTTGAACTGCTGAGTTGTTGACCTCTCAATTGTCTTTTGACTCAATGTCCTAGTCACTTGAGTCACTGTGGCCCCAAGGTTCCCCTGTTTAGTCACATCCAATTCTAGTGGAAGGTGCTAATTTCAGTTTCTTACCTGAAGGAGCCAGCATTGACAAAAGATCTTTTCCATGGTCGTGTGGTCAGTATGACTATATGCTGAGGTGCACAGAATGGTATTATTATGTTCTCACTCTATGTGGTACCTATTTATCTACTTGCATTTGCATGCTTTCAAACTGCTAGGTGGGAAAGAGGTGGAGCAAGTAATGGGAGGTCACCTCGTCACATGGCTCTCAGGTCTCGAACCTGTCTGCCAGCTTTCCAGCTGACAAGCTCAGTGTCTTTAACCACTGAGTCATCATGCCACTCTAAATACTCTATGCATGTATATATGCATACATATATGAGTATTTGTGTGTGTGTATCTGAATACTTTTTAGATTTGTTGAAATGTTGGATTTCATTGTAAGCCTTTGTATTTGTCTTGAAAAGATAGATACGATGAGCCAAAGTATTATCTGAGATTTTTTATCTGACATTAAATAAGGTGATTAAAGAAAAATAGTAGCCAGATGAGTAGCTTGTGAAAAAGCATCTTGATATGTTTAGTATTTTATGAACACTTTTGCTGGATGCTAATCTCAAGCAATCAGTGAAATCTGTGAATGGATGGATAGAGGAGAGGCTCCTTCTGTATGTCAAGTATCTTGCTCTATAAACTTACTGGAGTAGAATAGGTTTGAGTCTGGCCAGTGCCAAAACGGGCAACTGTTTTTCTTCGTTTTTGAAAGGAAGCATTTCACAGCACAGAAATCACATGAGAACTGGGTCAACATGATACTGTGAACAAATCGTCTTACGAACATTATCTTCTCAATATTTGATTTGCAATTCTTCCTTCGGTAGCTTTACCTGAATTTTCTTTTTGATTACTTTGGAACACTCGCCTGCCATTTAACAGCAATTCACTATTGAAAAGTGCTGTAAATACGTCATTGTTTGCATATAATGGGTATTTTAAAATTGTATTATACAGTTATTGTGCTGGGTGACCTCTGCCACAGTTTATTTGCTGGATGTCACCCTTTCATTTCTGTTGCAGCCATGCTTCAGAGTAGTTTCATTTTTCTATGAAGGGCAATGAATGCACAAAGCCTTCAAACATGGAGCAGTAATTAGTCTAGGAAAGATCAAAGTGTGCTCTTCTAAATCCAGCCAATTTGCTGTGGTTGTGCAAAACCAATAGTCTTTCTTTTGCCCGGGTCTCTTATTAATTTTCGCTCTCATTTGTTGCAGTGCAGCTGCTTTCTTGTCAATCCACTGTGCTACTTTTAAAAAAATCCATTTTGAAGTCACAAATGCAATTTCAATGGGCCTTAGGCATAATGAGTAGCTTTCTAAAGACAGCCTTTTTGAAATGGAAACTCAAAATGAAGAAATTCTTTGCATTACATATTATTTTCAACATGGATAAATTATTACACCTGATGAAGAGAAGGCAATGTACAGATTTTAATTTTGCCATCAGCTAGTTCCTTTGCCTCATCACACTGGATTACAACTGTACCATTCTGTTCACCACCAGCTGTAGGAATCCCTCTAATGAGATAGCTTGGGAATTTGTTTCTAACCCCACATTGCCCTGTTACATAATTAAGATTGGCCAATCTTAATTAGCATATTTTTTGTTTGTACTTCACCGAAACATAAATATGTGCCACTAATTTCTCCTAATATATTTCTCTATGCCTATTGCTCACTAATGCGTCTTTCACGTATGTTTCCCTAATTACATATTTGTATCCATAGTTTGAGTTGCAAAATACATTCTTAACATTTTTCTAAAAAAAGGCAATCTGAATATTCTCCACACTACTACTTCTATAAACTCGTGTTTTTCCAAAGCAAAAACAGTCTTTTTTTGCTTTGAATACAGGTACTCCTCAACTTGCACAGTTCATTTAATGACCATTTAAGTTACAATGACACTGAAAAATGTGGCTTATGATTGTTTTTCACAGTTACGACCTTTGCAGCATCCCCATGATCATTTGATCAAAATGCAGATGCTTGGTGACTATTTATATTTATGACCATTGCTGTGTCCCAAGATTATTCGATCCCCTTTTGCGACCTTCTGACAAGCAAAGTCCATGGGGAAGCCAGATTCACTTAACAACTGGTTTACTAATTTATCAACTGCAGTGATTCACTGAACAACTGTGGTAAGAAAGGTTGTAAAAGGGGACAAAACTCACTTAACAAATGTCTTACTTAACAACAGAAATTGTGGGCTCAATTGTGGTTGTAAGTCAAGGACTATCTATAAGAAAGACTGGTGAAGAGCAAAACTGGAGTAAACCACCTCAAAACAAACACAAACTCAAAGCCAATCTAAATTTTATCTGAATATTTTTAAATACGTATATATTTAAAATTAAAAGGCACGTACACATTATTTATATTGAGGAAGTGTTAACTGAACTGCCTTGGGCAAACCTGGGGCAAACCAAGTCACAACCTGTGCTTAGCCAACATGTAGCTTTAGCTTAATTTATTGTGTGAATGCAAATCCAGAAAACTGTTTTATTTACAGCTCTGGTGAAATTATTGAATCATTGTGCTTCATTTAACTAACTTTCAGGTATATTATTAGGCTGATGTGGGCTTTGCATTTTTTAGACAGAAGGACAGAAAACAATGCATGCAGTAAACAAATCAAGCAACAGATGATGGCAGTTTGCAAAAAACTAATGCTAGTTAGTTTGTTTAGCAGCCATTTTCAATGCAATGGGAAAAAGAGCAAAACTTCTAAATATCCAAGGAAGGTATTCTTTGGAGGTCATGGGTTACTTGCAGGTGAGCTGATTCTGCTGTTATTATTCCTAATGATTTAGAGAACACAAACTATCATTAAATAGCAGGTTCTTTTCTTTTCTTTTTTAAAAAAAGGAAATTAAAATTTAGAAAACAGCACAAGGTAGATGACAGGTGAAAGGTGGAAAAATAACTAGGAATAATTGAGGGATGGGGGTTTGCTCGGATTGGAGTTATACATACCTTAACCTGGTTGTAAATTTCTCCTAAGGTATATTACCTATATGTTGAAAGACTCTGTTCTGTGAAGAGAAAAAAAAATTGCATGGGGACAGGAGAGGTAAGGGGGAAGGAAAGAAACTGTGTGAGGGGAAAAGGTCATGTGATCTATCCTTTCCCAAGATGTTCACTTGAACTCCATCAAGAGAGCACATAACGTGGCATCTCCTATGGTGTTTTTCGTCCTAATGGTGTTTTCTTCGGCTTTTTTTTTTTAAAGAAAAACTACCAGCTTTTCCAGCCAGATCCCAGATGAGTGTTTCCCTGCAGGCTGTGAGAACAGCAAGAGAAACAAATTGTCTTGGGGAGATTGAGAGAGCCAGGCAGGCTCACTCGAAAGCGAAAGAGGAAAGAATGACCTGTGAATGTTGCCCTGTGGTTTCTGCACTGAAGTGGCTGCATCTGGGCCACCTGTTGATGGCATGATGGGAGCATTAGCCCTTGCCTGGCCTCAGCACCATTGATAACTCTGCTTAACGTCGCCACAGGGGAGCCTTTGTTGGAAGCGGCAGTCACTTTGCCTGAGCAATGGTGTACATTGGCTCCCCCATTCAAGCCTTTTTTCCTGGACATTAGCACATTTGAATGGGCCACCAGAGAAGCCATTCAGGGAGAACATGCACCAGGGCTTCTGGGTGGCCTGGGGTTGAGCCAAAAACTCTTGTTAATGGACTGTGAGTCTCAGCCTATTGATGTACATGAACTCGGTGACCAAAGAAAAGTGAGACAAAGATGTCCCGCACAGGAACATATAGGTCACAATTGGACAAAAGCAGACTGTGACCAGCCAGAGCTGTTTGATTACCAAATGCAAAGCAGGATATCTAGGAACATGGGTCTGCTGCTGTGGAAATGATTTAAAAGCAATGTCCTTTTATGCAGCAGCATTACCTGCAGGCTCAGGGACCCCCCCCCCCATACTCAGGGAATCCTTTGCGATTCAACCAAGATGTAGTTGCAATTAGCTGAATAAACATCCTGTGAATTTCATTGAATAAGGTGCATTCTGTCTTCCATACGGTTGTGCTAGCATGATTCCCTAAAACAATGGCTTATTAAACAAAAAATATACACGTACAAAATATAACCACAAACAAGAAGAGCCTTATAATAGGTTAGATCAAACATTCAAACTAGCTAGCAAGATTTTGAGACAAGAAGCTTTGCTTTTTTCTTTGCTCCCAGGTTTAGGTATTCAGAGCTAATTTATTTCAGAACAAAATTTTGTTTGGCTCTTTTGATTAACAGCTATTGAAAAGTGGGATAAGGTTGCAGTGTGGAGTGCCCTTCTCGCAACCAGCCACCTAGCCATGCCTCCTCAGGGAGATTCAGTTTTATTTCCCCTCTGGGAATACTTTTTTCTGCTTCTCAAGCTTGTTGATGGATGCTAATGCTATTTTGTCTACTTGTGAAAAGCCACTTGAAGAGAACATTCATTGTTGCTAGCTAAGCTAAAGCTGTAGGATAGACCACTAACACAGGTAATCCTTGACTTATGACCACAGTTGGGACCAGGATTTCCATTACTAGGCAAAGCAATTGTTAAGTGAATCACAACAGATTTTATGACCTTTTCTGTCATGGTTGTTAAACGAATTCCTACAGTTATGTGAGTCCCATGGTTGTTAAGCAAATCTAGCTCCCCCCCCCCCCCCTTGACTCTGCTTGTCGGAAGCTGTCTGGGAAGTTGCACATGGTGAACACATGGCCCGAGGGCATGGTTGTAAATTGAGGATTACTGTACTGTACAGCATAAGTTGCCTCCCTTGTATCCAAGGTCCATCCGCAACTACATCTGATTTCTGAGAAAAGTCATATGATGAACTGCATAGAGGACTAAAGTGAATATAAATTGGGCTGTCAAAATTAATGATTTCTTTGGCATCTTAAATGCCACCCTCACATTTGAAACCCCCTTTTTCTCCTTCTATTAGTTCCTACTACAGAGGCAAAGAGAGACTCTTGGAAAGGAGGACACATAGAGAAAAATGAGGTCACACTTTCATTTTCTTGCCATCCACAAAAATAAATAAATAAATAAATAAATAAATAAATAAATAAATAAATAAATAAATAAATAAATAAAAAAAAAAAAAAACAGCGAAATAACTGCATAAGAATATACCCAGGCTTGCATGCATATGACATTATTTTTTTCCAGAATCAGAAAGATTCACTTTTCAATTGTAGTATTTCTCCAACAAATCTTTATTTTAAAGAATATATGCTAGCAAAAATATAGAATTACAACAATGTGCTTTTCAAATGTCAACATAAAACGTATGAGGAGTCATGTGATCTACAGACTACAAGCTCATAGATTTGAAAGGATTGAAGCCAACTACTGAAAGCAGGAAATAAATAATCTAGGCCGTAGAGTTTATCGATAGTTGAGGGGGGGGGGGGGGAAGCAGATAATTTACAAAATCCAACCCAAGATACACAAAACCTGGACAATTTTAAGGCTATGCCTGCCTGATGGGGGACATGAGGATACAAAGGAGGATATGGCCTCCTTTTGCTGGATGTCTGGTAACCTTATCTAAAACAAGGGTACAGCCTGTTCTACCTTCCTCCACATGATTCTGCTCTCTATTTTGTCTGCATTAGTTAATCATCCCAATATGACTTAGAGGGATAACAATGACTACCAATAGTTCTTGGCTTACTATCACAATTGTGATCAGAACCTCTGTTGCTAAATGATATGATCTAAGTGAGCTGTCCCCAAATTTAGGATATTTCCCCCTTGACTTTGCTTGTCAGAAGCCCCCTGAGAAAGTTGCAAATGGTGATCATGTGACCTTAAGATGCTGCAACTGTCATAAATACATGTTAGTTGCCATGTATCCAGATCAGATAACTATGGGCATACGCCAGTTGTAAGTGTGAAGACTGGTCATAAGTAACTTTTTTCTGTGCCATCATAACATTTGTTAAACAAATGGTTGTAAGTCAAGGAGTACCTATAAAACAAAAACCCCTTCCTTCCTTCCTTCCTTCCTTCCTTCCTTCCTTCCTTCCTTCCTTCCTTCCTTCCTTCCTTCCTTCC
>JAOYMU010000001.1:113134731-113146335 GCA_025802295.1 Psammodynastes pulverulentus | reverse complement strand
AAAATGGGATTTTAAAATTAGATGGAATTAAGTAGATAGGTTGTTTTAATTGTATGATGTTGTTGTTTTGTTGTGAATCGCCCCGAGTCTTCGGAGATGGGGCGGTATATAAATTTTTTTTAAAAAAAACTATTACAGTATTGATAGTATTTAACATTGGTTCTTATTTCAACTAAATATCAGATTGCACTGGTCACACAGCAATGATGAACATAAGCTGAATATGGAAAAGCAAGGACATCAGTCTAGCAACCAAATGTAAGTTAGTCCACTCTAGTGTGTTTCCCATAACTGGTTGTGAAAGTTGGACCTTAAAAAAGCAAGATAGGAAGAAAATTGACTCACTTGAGTTGTGGTACCAGAGGTAGCTCCTGCTTATACCTTGGACACTAAAGGTAAGTAACAAGCAACTACTGGAGCGCATAACATCAGACATGTCAGTAAAAGGCAAAATCACAAAACTGTGTCGCTTACTTTGGCCATGTCATGCAGGGGAATTCACTGGTGAAAGCAATTATGTTTGGAAGTGTTAGTGATATAAGGAAACCAGACCATCAAAGAACATGAAGATTGGATACCATGAAAGCTGACAACAACCAGAGCATAGAAAAACTCGAAGGAGTAGTGCAAGATTGGAAAATGTGGAGAGATCTGGCCCATAGAATCAAGAATCAGATGTAAGTGAATGGATAGCATCATCAGCATCATCTTATTTTAACTGTCTTACCAATTCAGTCACCAATTCAAGCTGTTACCAGTTCAGTTTTGAGGGCTAAAGGACTGAAGGGAGTATCCTGTGCCAGGTGGAATTTCCCCATGAGATGGTTTCTCTCCAGAGAGAAGCTGACCAAATCCAAAACTGCCTTTTGTCAAATTTGAATGTAAATAGCTATTAAATGGAAGGTGAAGGTTTTCTTTCACTGCTTTTGTTCTTCAATTTAGTAGATTTCAGGGGTTTGGGGTTTTCTTTTTTTTACCATATTGTAAAATGTCTTTATAAGGAAATGCCTTAAAATAAGGCAATTTAATATTATTTAAATACTTTCAATATTATGGTTTTTATTCATAATTAGCTTTTTGGAGTGTCTTGTGCAGAAACCCACCCTCCCAGCAATGATTAAAAATTGGCACTACAGCATACAGCCAAACTGCATCCTAATTATTCTAAAATGGATGCCAGGCTAATAATAACTAGTAAGCTTCTTGCTTTTGATGCTCAGCTAAAACCTGGGATTAGGAAAATTGATGGGAAATTCATAAGAAGTTGTGAAATTTGAGACAAAGAAACATCCACCCACAAAAAAGCTTTTCTGTTTTGGAAGTAGGAGACATTGCAGAATATATGACCACCTGTTAGGCTTGGTCAGCTCATCAACCTTCAATGACCAAAAAAACTATGTAGGGTCAAATGTTTGGGAATATATCAGGTAATCCTATTGTAGGCTGGACTGAAAAATAGAAAAAAACCCCCAATATTTCTGAAGAAAGCAATGATAAATCCATCTCTCTCGTGTTGCCAATCCCCACCGCTTGCCTCCCATGGATGTGTCCATGAAGCCACCAAGAGTTAAGGAGAACTTGGACACTTTATCTTTACTTCAGCATTTGAATTACAGCATCAGTTCCTGGATTTCTAATCTTGCAGACACTTGGAAAGACAAAGAACAAAAAATACCTTGACCAGCACTTTGAAGAATTCTCCATGATAAAATGTAATTTATATAAACATGTGCAAGCTATATATTGTACATTTAATTTAAATTTTCAAGGCTCAATAAATGTAAAAAATAAACCCGGCCTGATATGATTTATATCCATAAGTAGCAATAGGGATAAATGTTTAATTCTGAAACAGAGAATATTTAGCCCATATATTCGAGTTCAAATTATAAAATCACAAATGCACAAATATGGACTTCTGCCCCCCCCCACACACACACACACACACAAAAGCTGTCTTTAGTCTAAAGTTTCCAAGCCAGACATACTGTAGATCAGGGGTGTGCAATCTACAACCTGAGGCCATATGTGGCCCTCTAAAATATTGAGTTTGCGCCTCAGAGCTGCCATCAAATTGCATTTCCTACAAGTTCCTTTGTTCCTAGACATGTTGATTTTAGAAATTGGGTGACCATGAGTTCTAGTTCTGTCTTACACATAAAGCCAGCTGGGTGATCTTGGACCAATCACTCTGTGTCAGCCTTAGGAAGCAGGCAGTGGCAAATTATTTCCAAAAAATCTTGCCAAGAAAGTTGAAGGGACATGTTCAGGCAGTCAGGAGTCAACATTGATTTGAAGGCATCAAAATAAATAAAAATAAAATGATGTCCAGCTGAGTGGCTACACCTAGCAGCTTTGGGTAATCTTATAAAATTAAGCCAGGTGGAACTGAGTTAACATCTGGATGGAAGATCATGAGGACTTTATGCTAGGTTGGAAGTAAAAAGGAGACTCCTAGAAAAAAAAAACCACAATGACAAACCACTTTCATATAATTGTGGTGAAGCCTATATGGATGTGTCCATGAAGTCACCAAGAATTAAGCTCAATTTGAAAGGTACTTTTTAACAGCAAAACAGCAGAAATGAAGTTTAGACAAGTATTTACCCAATAAAGAGAAAATGGGACCAAAGTGATCTGCATAGTAGGAAAGAAAATAGAGAACTCCCTCTTCTGGCTGTTGGTAATAACTGCTAGGAAAATTCATATACAGTCACAATCCATTTATGCCAACTAAAGTTTATGAGTTGAATTATACACATTTTCAAGCATCTGAGAATTTTTTATCAGGTTTAAATCCAAGGAAAAACATCAGAGACTGGGATGATGATTGTAAACTGCCCAGACTTACCTTGAGGTAAGAAGGAAGGCCTATAAATTTTATAAACAAATAAATAAACAAACCAATAAATAAATACGTTTATTTCAGCCATGTTTGTAGAATTATAGCAACAATTCAAATTCCTGCAACACACTCTATATGAGACTGCCCTTGAAGAGCATTCAGAAACTTCAACTGGTGCAGAACATGGCTATGGAGGTAGTAAATAGTGCCGGATACGTGGCACATATGACACCACTACTACCTGAGCTGCACTGGCTACTAGTGTTTTCAGGTTAAATTCAAGGTGTCACTTTTAAAGCCCTACATGACTTGGACTGGGTTACCTTAGGGATGATCTTTTTCCACTTTCTACTCATCGAGTTCGATCCAACAGATTGGGCATGCTGCAGATCCCATCAACCAGAGTGTTGACTGGCAGGAGCTAGGTGGGCCTTCTCTTTTGCAGCCTCTGCTTTGTGGAATATCCTCCCCTCAGAAATTAAAATGGTCCCAATCCCATTAGCCTTTCCTAAGGTTTTAAACATTTTGTGTATCCAGGCCTGAGGCTCAGAATGTGTTAATGGCCACGTTACTTGGTTATATTGTTAGTTGATTAATCATCACAGCTAATGAATGTATTTAATTTTTGGATGCTTTTGTTCTTTATACTGTTTTCACTGTTTTTTAGAATTGTAAGCTGCCCAGTCACTTGGCTGAGATGGTCACCTACAGAAATTGAATAAATGAATAATAAATATAAAGATTTATAAAGTACCATAAGTCATGTACTCCAACAGCACAGTTCTAGTCAGGGCATGCTGGTGAGGGCTTGCAAGGGGGATCAATTACGTCAAAATGAGAAGTTAAACAAGGCAATGGAAGACCTTTCCCCTTTTACATGCATAGCATGGTCTTTAAAGGAGAATGAGGTTTCAATTCCTTAGCCATGAGAACCATTGTGACATCTTTGATATATCCAAGGACACTTTATCTAAGGATTTGTATTCCAAGGAATCCCCCCATATATGGGGATCACTTTTTGGTTTTCTTCTAATAAATCAGAAATGGCTCCATTCTGAGTGGAAAGGTTTATTGTTAAGAACAGGGCATTTAAATGCATAATTGAATTCATTGTAATTAAGACCTGTTTTAATATGTGCATGTCTATATAAGATTCAGGAATACTCTCCATGGGATATAGAGGGTAATCAAACCTATTTTTAGAATATCTATTAATAATGATCAAAATTAACTCAAATTCTAGTCACACAAACCTGCAGCACCAATTTCAGTCACAGCTCAAATAAGGTATTTCATTAGCATATTAGCAAAAACAGCAAAACAAATTGCCTATCTGTACATTTTTATTGGAGACATTGTGTGATTTACAGTATTTCCTCATTCCAATTTTTGGAATTCCTCCATCCCAAGAAATCCAATTATTTTTATTTTTATTTAGAAAAAGAAACCCCAAAAAGAAAAGGAAAATAGAACACAGATCAGCCTAAAATGTTGCTTGATTTTTTAAAAAATCAGTAGTAGCTGACAGCTGACACTTTCAGGATTTGATCAATTATATCATAAATGTAGAAGAATCTAACTCTATTCTTTTCTTAGATCATCAATGTAGCCATTACAGTATTTTTCTTTTTTAATTACATACTTGTAACTATAGCAACTATAAACATAATCATTTTCAGTTCTTAAGCTTCAACATGGTGATTTCCTTTCAGCAA
The DNA here is from genome assembly GCA_025802295.1 of Psammodynastes pulverulentus. Classification (NCBI taxonomy): domain Eukaryota; kingdom Metazoa; phylum Chordata; class Lepidosauria; order Squamata; family Psammodynastidae; genus Psammodynastes; species Psammodynastes pulverulentus. Next base: position 113,141,775 of record JAOYMU010000001.1, on the reverse strand, counting down.
AGAGCCGAAGAAATCATCCTTCTTTAGAACTCTGGACATTTTGTTTTCTGAATATCCCTTAATTAGTATGCCATAAGATTAAATCCAGTTGTGCATCTTTTGAAACCAGGAAGCTAAATAACCGGTGTTGAGCAGATATGGGAAGAGACAAGAAGAGATGTGAGCATCTATATCTGTTGGCAGGAATTTGCTGCCATCTTCAGGCATCGGTATAAAACTATCCCCTGCATTAGAACTACTTGTCAGAAGCAGGGTTTAGTAGACCAAGCTTCTAAAGACACTGAACCTACTTGTAAAAGGAAGTTTTTTAAAGTATAAACAACTTAGTGGAGATAAAAATGAAATGTGTAGCAGCTAGATATTCAGTATCATTCATCTTGCTTTTCATATTTGCTTTTATCATCCTTTTATGTTGCTGTCAACACTCCTTTTTTTACCTCATGCAACAGAAAGCCTAAAATCCTAAGTCAAATCTGTAAACATCTCGCCACATTTTTCTTTCAATGCAGAAGAATCCTCAGAATATAAATCAATGACTTCCAACAAGATTCCATTGGGTATATAAAGTTCTCGCTTGCATTTCAAATTACATAGTGAAAGACTTTGCAGTTCTGTCACTTTTATAGCCATATGAATTCTTGGCATGCATATACAATACCTATTGGGATTCCAAATGCCTACCAATATAAACAAAGATGAGAGAGGCTAAAATCTTGTACATGTAAACTCTGCATTAACTCAACTTGTAGTACCCAGCCCATGTACTGTAGATATTTGTTTTTTAAATCTAACAGGACACCTGAAGAACTGAGGGTTTACAGCAGTTTGTGGGGGAAACAATAAATGGCAGGAGGAACCAGTCAAAATGTCAAACCTGAAACAATTTCCTAACTGTAACAATACTCCCTATAAAATACTACTGGGCTAGGATTTTAGAGATGGAACTGGAAAGTGGGAGAAGGAAAAGAAGCTTCTGCTGTGCCATACCTTATTTGCCTGCTTGTAAAAATCATCTGGGACTCACCTAACAACTTATGATTCTTACTTAACTATGGCGACTGGGAATGCCATAGTTGCCATCACTAAGCAATATATCAATAGCAACAGCACTTAGATTTATATACCTCTTCACAATGCTTTACAGCCCTCTCTAAGCAATTTACAGAGTCAGCCTTTTGCTCCCAACAATCTTGGCCGTCATTTTATCAATCTTGGAAGGATGGAAGGCTGAGTCAACCTTATGTCATGCCCTCCGTGGGAGTCTGAATCCAAGGGGGAAGACAAACAGCTGACAGAGAACGGGACAGTGGCTCCGTTGGCTGTGGAGGAAACTGGGGAAGGGCAAAGTCAGGCTGGGCAGAGCAGGGAAGAGGTAGAACAAGGGAGAGGGGGGTTCAGATGAAAACCAAGACCCACCCCCTCCTCATCCTAAGGCATGCAGGAAAGAATGCAGAAGAGAGTAACGTGGGTTGCGTGGCTTATGAGGAAGGAAAGGGCCCCACTTCCTTTCACAAGGCACACCTGGGGACGGAGTTTAAAGGAGAGGCAGCTTGGGAGGGGCGCTTGTCTGGAACAAACACTGAATACATCTACTGTTGACTGTTGTTATCTAAATTCCTGGCATTCCTCCCAACTGTTTTGCTTTACTGCCATGCTATTTCTCTTCTTGGACTCCTTATAAATCCTTGCTGGATTTATAGCTTGCAGTCATTCTGTTTACAGCGTTTGGACGGAGTATTTGCAATAAAGGCTGTTACAGATTCATGGGAGAGCTTTTCTGGAGAGTAACCGGGTCATTGGGGGCAAAGTTGGAGCTAATAAAGGGACTCATTCTCTGGCTGTGTTGCTTTTGTGCCACACCCCAGGTCATCACACCTGGAGACGGTGAGAGTCGAACTGCCAAACTACTGGCAGCCAGCAGTCAGCAGAAGTAGCCTGCAGTACTGCATTCTAATCACTGCGCTACCATGACTTTTAGGGTTGAGACCACATGGTGATATGACATCCCACTGTACAACCAGATGACTTAGCAATGGAATTTTTGGTCTGAATTGCCATTGTTAACTGTGCACTATAAATTGCAAATATTTGGCTGAATGTCACTAAAATGACATTCATATAATCTCATACAAGGACTTTTAGTTAATATAGGTAGGTCTTTTAGAGACCACAGTTGGGACCAGCAACTCTGTTGTAAAGGGAAATGCTTGCTAAGTGAACTGTGATTGTGTTTATGATCTTATTTCAGCTTTCCTTTGCTTTATAGACTTGAGAAACTTGTAAATTGCAATGATTGGTCATAAAGTTTCTTTTCATCAACATCATAACTGCAAACAGTCACTGTATGAGGCAGTCACCAACCAAGGACTATCTGTAAAGAACTTTCTATTTCAATAGGCTAGAAAATCCAACTTTAGGGTAGCAAACTCAACAGCAGCTTTGATAAAGAACCCTAAAATAACATTTTCATTTTGACTGTTATCCAGAACTAAAGACATGCAACATTCTTTTTTTACACTATTAGTTGTAAGCTGCTGGATAAAAGCATTATAACCATATTTTTCGGAATATAAAATGCTCCTAAGACGCACCTTAGTTTGGGGGGAGGAAAAGAAGAAAAAAAAATCTGCCTCTGCCTACCAACATCCATCGGTATTCATCTGACTAGTGTCCTGTCAGTGTGCGAGAGAGTTGAGGGATGTTTGGAAACTGAAACAGTATTTGCTGGGTGAGCAAGAAGGAGACAGTAAGGAGCCTGGGTGTGGCTTAGCTCAACTGTTCTGTACTAAAGCTGCATGCTGCTTTGAAACTGAAACTCCTCTCCTCTGCTTGTGTTTTGCTTGTATTTACTACCATGTTGGAAAAACTGCTTTTGGTATTGTATATTTACTTCATGTGCTATATTATATATAAAGAGAAGTTATTGAATCCTGCTGAGTCAGTTACTTGTATGTGCTTTCTGAATGTGATTGCTGTTGCAAACTCTGACACATCCTTGCAGCAAATAGCAAACAGCCAGGTCAACTTCAACACATTATTGCAGCCTGATTCAGCAGGAGCAGCTGATTGGCAATACCCCCAATCAGCTGTTCCAGGCTGCAGGAAGTACCACAGGCCATCTCCGTGCTTCATGTTTTTTGCCTCATGGGCGGGGCTACATTCGGAGTATAAGCTGCACCCAAAATTTTCACCCTCTTTTAGGGGGAAAAAGTGCATCTTATACTCTGAAAAATACAGTATATTAAATCCTGTGTTGATGTAACATAATGATATAATATAATACAAACATAAGTACAAAATCAGTCAAAAAAGGAATCAAATGCCTATACACAAATGCACAATGCATGAGGAATAAACAGGGTGAATTAGAAATCCAAATACATGACGGCAGATATGATATTGTTGCCATTATGGAAACTTGGTGGGTGAAATCCATGAATGGAATATACAGTTAGAGGGCTTTAAATTGTATTTTTTTAAAAGACTTAATAAATGAAGAGGTGGAGTTGCACTATATACTAGAAATAACTTTATCTCTATAGAATAATAATGAAAACCATCTTGAATGCATTTGGGTCAAAGTAAAAGGAAAAAAGAATGACATTGCTATAGGTATATACTACAGGCCACTCAATAAATAAAAGAAATAGATGGATTTTTTGCTAGTCAGTTAACTAAGATACATGGAAAGCACACCACACTAGTAATGTGGGAATTTAACTACCCTAACATCAACTAGGAGACAAACTCTGCATCTAGTGTAAGATCAAACAAGTTCCTGAAAACCTAGCAGATAACTTTGTCTCCCAAAAGGTAGAGAAGGGAACTAGAGGGTTAGCCTCTAGAGGGTTAATTCTCATTAACAGAGATGAAACAGGTTTCATGCTATTGGTTCGCCCGGGTTTGGATGAACCCATAGCTAATGTTATGGCTGGTTCGGTGAACTGCCAAATACCACCCCTGGCTGGCCCTGTTCACCACGCCCCCCCAGAAGTCTCCATGTGGCCCTTTTTGGATGAGAGATAAGTGCAGGGCCCACACAGAGGCTCAGGGAGGGGGGGAAATGGGCCTCCTGGAGGCTCCAGAAGGCCAGAAATGAGCTCGTTTCTGGCCTCTGAAGGCCCTCCGGAACCCAGGGGAGGCTGTTTTTGCCCTCCCAGAGGCTCGAGGAAAGCCTCCAGAGCCTGGGGAGGGCTAAAAATGGGCCTCCGGCCTCCAGAGGAACGTGGGAAAGCCATTTTCACCCTCCTGGAGGCTCAAGGAAAGCCTCCAGAGCCTGGGGAGGTCAGAGGTTTCTAAAAAATGGATGGCCCTCATTTGTTTATCAAAAAAATAGAAGCATGTTTCTTACCACTGCTGCCTTTAAAATCTATTCCGAATTGTATTGCTGCGAGGACAAATGCTTCATCTCTTTTGAACACTCCAGGATTTTTTTTTAATATTTTATTTTGATACATCTCCAGTCCTCTTTAGCAAGGCAAGTGGATTTTCTGACAACTTTTCTCTGACATTTGAAATGTGTTGGCGAGAACAGCCCATAAGCATCAATTTTTCAACATAAATTGCCAATTCCCTGCAGCCAGATCAGTGGTGGTTTCCTACCGGTGTTGCCACTGGTTCGCTGTGTGTGCTCATGCATGTGCGCATTTCCCCCCATGTGTGCATGCATTCCCCCCTCCATTCTGTGCATGCACTCGTCTACTGGCACATGCCTACTGCGCATGTGCGCACTGATCAGCTGAGAGGACACTTTGATCCTCTCAGCTGATCGGCACACTTTTTTTAGCTACCAGTTCAGCTGAACCGGTAGCTTAAAAAGCTGCCGGTTTGGCCAAACTGGTAATTTAAAAAAGTGTGCCAATCAGCTGAGAGGATCAAAGAGTCCTCTCAGCTGATTGGCATGCACATGCACAGTAGGGAGGGGGAGTGTGTGCACAAAGGGGGGTTTTAGCTTTCAGTTCAGCTGAACCGGTAGCCATTTTTTTGCTACCGGTTTACCCGAGAGGCAGCTTTTTCTGCTACTGGTTCACCTGAACTGGTGCAAACCAGTAGAATTAGAATACCACCAGATGGTTCATAAGAAGTGGCAATGTCCTAGCCCTGGAGGATCAACTGGGAAAGCAGGAAAACAGCTCAACATTGAACATTTCATCAGTTGCACTAAATACAAAGTGCACATACTACTAAGTAAGAGACTAGAAGGTAATACTTTATCTTATTTTTGTTGTAAATCTCCTATTCCAGCAGAAGGGAGATAATCCAGAAGGATTTACAGAAGCAGAGGGTGGGCCGTATATTCCTCAATCTAACTGTAAAAGAAATACGATGTATCTATGTTGTATTTGATCCAATTATCCTTTTGTCCCAGTCTCAAATAATGTCATTACCCTTGCCCCCCTCCCCAAGAAGATTCTGTAGCATCTTGGCATTTTGGCACCAATAGTCCCAAATTGGGTACTCGACTACAAACAAACAATCACAAACTGCTCCATTACCCACAAGATATGCTCAAAATACCTCTTGAGATATACGAACACTATCTGTTCACAGCCCAGAGTGATAGCCATCTTTGAATGGCTTTTGATTTTGGATCACAAGCGGGATTCTTGAGGTAAAGTTGTATAACACAAAGGAGTCAGCCTGCCCAGAAATGAATAGCAAACAGCTTTAAATCGCTGTAACTAAACAGTGCACAGTGCATTAAGCATGCTGGATTTTCAAACTCTATGCTTTGCAATTACATTTCAACTAAAAATTCCTGGGTGGGACTCAGCAGGGTGTTCCAGCTTAAGCAATTTTCCTTGCTAATACAAATGAACTTTACAAACCAAGAGTTGGTTAGACAAACATGGTATAATTAAGTCATTAAGCAGAGTCTTGTGCTCAGCTCAATCGATAGATTTTAAAATACCGTAGTTCACTGGTCTCCCAGCTTTCTTTTTTTCAGAAAATAATTTGGCTGTCCTTCACTCAGTCAACTATTCCTAGCAGTTGCTTAGAATGAGATGTTGCTTAAATAAAATTTCAAATAGTTTCAGTGAAAGTAAATTTTTATAGAACTCTCGCTCAACCATTGTGGATAAAAAGGGCTGGCAATGAGCTTAACAAACCAGCTTAAGCAAATAGTTTCTAATTCTGAAGATAAATTTAGTCAAAAGAGATAAACAGCACCAGCATGGTAAGTGAAGATATACATAAATAGCCCCAACAGGAAAGAAAGAAGAAAAGACACGAGAAAGTAATTTTAGAGGTTGGGGGGAGGAAGATATAGTGGTCAATTTGCCAAAGACTTAATGAGAATAATACTAAACTCTAATTCTAACCAGAAAGCTTATAAAACCATTAAGAGATTGTCCTATACCAGGGGTGGACAAATTTGTCAGCTTTAAGACTTGACAGCTTTAAGAAAAGCCGTCGGAGAAATGGCTGGGGAACTCTGGGAGTTGAAGTCCACAAGTCTTAAAGCTGACAAGTTTGCCCACCCCTGTCCTATACCTTGTATTATAAAAGGGCCCAAGCCCTCAAAACCTTATTTCATGGATTATCCCCATGGCAGTAAAAGTTTAGAAGTATATATAACTATGGAAATATATAACTTTTATAATTCCTTAGAAGTAATAACATGAAAAGTATGTGAGCTTAAGGAATCGGTGTTGATCTGAAAGGGATTGGTTCCTACTGCATCCTACTCTACAGTTTTTTTCAAGTATTGATCAGCATGCTATTTATATTTTTAAGATACACACAGTAGTTATTGTGTATATCTTGCCTCAATTCTGACCCAATTAGCGTGAGTGGGGGTGGTGTGGTATCAGAAAGAGTCCAACCCAGTGGTGGGATCCAACAGGTTCGCACCTATTCGCGAGAACCGGTTGTTAAGTTTCTAAGATGTTCGGAGAACCAGTTGTTGGAAGAAATCTCCTTTTGTTTTTTTTCCACTTTACAGGGTTAATCCTGTAAGGAAAGGAGGAAGGAAACATTCTGGTGTTGTTTCTAGCCTAATCTTTATTGCCCTGCTTACAGAAACTGCCTCTTGGTTAACCC
>JAOYMU010000001.1:113122659-113134631 GCA_025802295.1 Psammodynastes pulverulentus | reverse complement strand
GATCACCCAGCCATGCCTACCCAGCTGGTCATTAGGGCAGAGAACCGGTTGTTAAATTATTTGAATCCCACCACTGGTCCAACCCGTTCCCCCCGCCCCCAGCAAACCTCAGGAGGATCTTCTGCTGTTGTTACACACTTCTGGACTAATAACTGTAGTAATTGTCTCACCACCTTGAGGAGCTGTTCACACTGTATCCTGGCAGTTAAATGAATCTCTGAACTAGGAAAGAGTGAGGGTTAGGGTTAGGGATAGGGGTAGGTATACTAAGCATTTGAACCAGAACTGCCTAAATGGGATGGCATCTAAGGCAGAATTGGAAAAGAACAACCTTGTAAGCAGGTCACTCAAATCAAATCAAAATTGGCTAATTTAGGTACATGGATATCAACTGATATCAGCTTCCCCTGCAAGGATCCTGATTTTACTCATTCAATGGCTGCCCTTTTACAACACACTATTCCTCCTTGTAAGTGAACTATTTCCATATCTTTTCTGAATATGACCAACCTTCTGACTCTGATCCCTAATTTGCCCTTATATGCTCGGCCCATAAAAATATCTATGGAATTGCCTGACTCGGGATATTAGCCACCCTAACTGGCAGCAAGAAGTCTGCTCTCCAAGTTCTCCCTCAAATTACCAGCTTGTTCAACCCAAGTGTTCCTTCTTCCGAACAATTATCCAAAGTCAGCCCTCCTCCTCCCAAGAAACCCAGCAAATTGACCACTACATCCTAGGAACAATCTCCCCATCCTCTCTTGGAATGTATCAGGGTGGACCCTCAAACAAAAAGATCCAGAATCTCTTGGATTTCTCTTCAAATTTGTTACAATTTTTTTGGCAGGAAATATGGAGGTTGGGGGAATTTACAAGTATTTTTCTCTGCTAATCCCTGTACAGTTTAGCCTGAATTGGCAAAGGGGGGGGGAGGGGGAGAGTTGCCTATTACAGCTTCCAACCTGTGTTCAAATTGTAAAACAATCACCTCTGTTTGAAGATGTTGTGCCGGTTTTGTTAGTTTTTGAGCAATTTTCCTTATAATGAATTAATTTCTACCTTCCTTTTTAACAGCTCCACAGACTTGGAACCAGGTTGATATCTTCCTTATTCTTTGTCTGAATAAGTTTCCCAGGGCATATATTCTAGTAAGTGAGGATTTCAATGCAAGAGTGGGTCGGAATGATGAAGTCTTCTATGAACATTTCAATGCCCACACCACCAAAGAAGTATTTGAACTGCCCTTTATATTCAGATCCTTCAAAGTTACAAAATATAACCTAGATGCTTCCCTTCAAATGTTACATGGCTTTGTCCAAAATGATTTCCCCAGGCAATATACCATTGTGCGAACTCACAAGTTATCCATCATAGATATAATAATATCTAGATATGGCCCCATGCCTTAAGCATTTTGGTATAGCCTCTAAATCTGAAAGTGATCACCGCTCCTTAACTCTCACATGCAAAGTTAGGAAAGGACTAATAAGGCCCATTCAGAATGCCCGATGGAAGGGGCTTCTTATAAAGTCAGAGGTAATAGCCTCCTTGAAGGTAGAGTATCTTAAAAGGTTCACCCAGAGGAAGAAATTGCATACTTTTAAACCCTCTGTAACTTAGGGGCATACTCAGGCTAGAAACTAGGAGATTGTGAGTTTTAGTACTGCCTTAGGGCATGAAGCCTCTGTATGATTTTAGGCCAGTCGCTATTTTTCTTTTCTTTAGGGAATAGGGCTATTAAAACAGCATTCAAAGCATCATAAAGTTTGTTTTCAAAATCCCACTGTTGTTATTATAGGATTCCAATTAGTTTTCTACACTTAGGCTCATTCACACCAGAGGTGGTATTCAGCAGGTTCTGACCAGTTCTGGAGAACCGGTAGCGGAAATTTTGAGTAGTCCAGAGAACCCGTGAGAATGGAGATTTTACAGTATCCTTCCTCTGCCATGCCCACAGAACCGGTAGTAAAAAAAATTGAATCCCACCTCTGATTCACACACGTGACATATTAAAATAGCTTGACAGTAACTGTTACAGGGGATGCGGTGGCTCAGTGGCTAAGACACTGAGCTTGTTGATCGAAAGGTCGGCAGTTCAGCGGTTCGAATCCCTAGTGCCGCGTAAAGGGGTGAGCTTCCATTACTTGTCCCAGCTAGCAGTTTGAAAGCATGTAAAAAGGTGCAAGTAGAAAAATAGGGACCACCTTTGGTAGGAAAGTAACAGTGTTCCGTGCACCTTTGGCGTTTGTCAAGCCGGCCACATGACCACAGAGACGTCTTCGGACAGCGCTGGCTCTTTGGCTTTGAAACGGAGATGAGCACCGCTCCCTAGAGTCAGGAACGACTAGCACATATGTGCGACATACCAAACCTATTACTCTGCTACACTGTGGCAAAAGTTTAACACACTACTTTCATGAGAGATTCTTGCATTCAGTTCCATATTTACAGAATAGAAAGCACACAGACAATAGGTTTAATTATCTGGATTTTCCATGATGAGTTATTTTATTTATACACTAGGTTAAAAAATACAAATATTTCATCATTACAAAAAAAGCTTTATCAAACTGTGTACATACAGAGGGGTTGTCAAAGCCAACCTGTCATTAATACTTTATATACGTTTGGCTAATATGAGATACACGTAGAGTAAGATTACTCCTCTGGGTTAGTTTTCTGCAGACTTTTGGCAATGGTCAAACTGTTTTCCAACATTAGCAAATACATTTTCATAAAAAGTTGAAAGCAGTTTTGTTGTTTTGAGGCTTAGTAATGGTAACAAAATAAACTGACAAGCAGGAGAAGTCATATTTGTTAACTGGCAACTGGGTCCTATTGCCAGTTACACAGAAGCAAGCAAATATGAGCAGGTAACAAAACAGTTTTAAGCAACAATGGGCTAGTCCTCCACAATTCCCTGCCACACAATGCTTGTGGCCTACTTTGGGACACAAAGAGTTTGTAACATATTGCAGACAGAATGAGACAGATGTGTTTCCAACCTACAGATCGGTACAAAAACAGATGTTGCTGATCCTTCATGCCAGAAACAACATAAATACATTCCAAGACACACAAAGACATGTCTGAATAGTGACAGGGACTGTCTGATGAATGAAGGTGATATTCTTCTGATTGCCAAAAGCTTGCACGGTAAGGACTTGAAATGAGAGCTGTCAGAATCAAGACCACAGAATTGAGATTTAAGCAACATTCCCCCCAAGACTTTTTAACACTTAAAAAATAAAACATAAAAACGCTTGCCTGCAGCTGAGTGGCCGATTCATATAGCCTTCTGGTATTTACATCTTCCAGGGATGACTGTGTTCACATTTCTTTTTTTTTCTTTTTTTTTAATAATAATTGTAAAAGAAGTTTCAGTTTTCTTTATATAGCTCCCCATTCTCGTTATTACAATGTTTGCTGAGATTATTATTAATTTATCCACTGAACCTCCAGTCAAGACTGTAAGAAAGACTGAGGCTGCCTATTAACAGTCAGATTTAGCACCAATCTAAGCCGAAGCTTCAAACACTTTTGGCAGTTATTTCCATCAGACAAAGTCCCGCTCCTGGAACTTTATCTTAATGGATTTAAAGTGCACCGAAACTACCAAATAATGTCGTCTCCCCACACCCACAACACCCCGTTCTATTGCTTCAAACATGTAAAGCTAGAAGATCTTACCTCCATATTAAATTTTACAAATTCAAACCTTTCTAGAATTTTGAAGCAGCAAACATCACATATTTTTTGCCCAATATACGATTTTGAAAGGTTACACTGTGCTTAACTATAGATACATTTTATTATAGGACAAGATGCAGTATATGCAGCAAAACGTTTTGTTATTATTTCATCATTTATTGAATTGGCACTTTTAACTTGAAGAAAAAGACCATTTAATACTACAGGATACAGCACCCCTTTGCCTTGGAGCAATGCATTTATGGCTACTTTTTATTTTTGTTATCACAAAGAAACTGATAACACAAAGTAGCATAAATAGGCAAACTCTTTGAGACCTCACTTTTTTGTTGTTTTCAATTTAAAAAATATTTCACTACCAGACTATATCCACGTAACTCCTGCAAAAGGCAATCTATATTTGCAAGACAAGCAAGACTGCTAAAAAGCAAGAGCAAATGCTAGGCAGCAATGGACTTCACAGTTACATGATTTTAGATAACTCTACTATTGTCAATTTTATACAACTGGTTTTTAGAGTACAACTATAAAAAAGAGAGGTGCCAGTATCAGAGCTCTAGCTCATAGGAGCAATGGAAAGGGATGCTGGGAGTTGTAGTTCAGCAACATCTGGAAGGCACAGATCCACATGAAGATACAATATCCAGAAAGAATAGTTCCATGCATCCCTTTTTCAATTCCACCACCACCACCTCTGCAATTAAGCAACTTCAAAATTGGCTTATTGACTGAATCATACAAGCTGTTACAGGAAAAATATATAAATAAAAGTGCCTTGTACCTGTATGCACAATTCTAGCTCATGCATGCACAAAGCTTTACAGGACTGCAGGCTTAATCATGAATTCCAGACAATCCAAAGCTATTTTCTGTGTCACGCATTGAACCCAAATAAGAGGCAAAATGTCATGTTCAACATGATAATATATTACCTATTCTAAAACATCGGCATGAAGATTACTTGTACTACTAAAAATACACAGATACGGCCACAAAGATAGATGAGAGCATACAGTAAATACATTTTCCATTTTATGACACTTCGAGGGGACTAACACTGTCTGGTTAGTTTAATAGTCAGTTGTGATTATGTCTGATGGAATATTTTCCTTTTTGTAGCTGGGAAATATATAGTTTGGATTTGCTTCCATCAGACCTCTTAAACCACACTTCATCATGGTTAATTGTTGTAATTATAGCACTGAAAAGGAAGAGGGAAAAGAGAAATTAGTGTCCCTATACAACTGCAGTATTACCCCAACCTGCATGGCAATTTATAAACAGGACTATAATTACTGGTAATAAAACTTAAAAGTATTATAGCAAATGCCTGGAAAATGAAGAAAAACTAACAGAATACAGAAATTCTAATGCTAAAATTATATTCAATAGTACTGCATTAGTCTGAAAACAATTCACTTTTTTAAACAGCTTTCCTTTGCCAAGAAAAAAACATGAATGGGATATGTGACTAGATATATCCATATCTAGATATAGATATGTAGACACTAAATAAATGTGGAACAATGATATCCTCAAAAGCTTTATCTGTTTTGTTGCCTATTTATAGAAATTCTATAATAACCCAAGTATAATCACTAGGTCTCATTTATTTACAAAACAATGGCCCAATAAAGTAAAACAGAGCAAAACTAGGAATGCTTATTTAATTTCTTCTGTATTTCTTTTTCCTTGGGATACATATAAAAAGAGACAGAGATATGTATACTGGAGAAAGACATACTTCATGCAGTTCATGAAGTATACTGCATCCAGTTTCAAGGAAAATATGTAAGGCATACAAGTATAGTTTTTGGAAAGCTAATACAAGGGCTACAGTATACCGTATGAAGAATATTCTTCCCATTATAAACAGATGAATTGGAAAATAAAACATGAAAAAATGATTGAAGTGGAAATAAAAAAGGCACTGAGCTGCAAGTTTTCCATATTCTATATTCCACTAGGAGCCCTGATGGCACAGTGGTTAAAATGCAGTGGTCAGGAAAGCATTGGTCAGAACCTTGACAGCAGTATTGCAGGCTAACTCTACCCACAGCCTGGATTTCAATCCTGATGGGGCTCAAGGCTGACTCAGCCTTCCATCCTTCCAAGGTCAGTAAAATGAGGATTCAGATTTGGGGGCAATATGCAAATAATGCTTCTACATTGTAAGCCACCCAAAGTGTGCTAAAAAGCATTATGGGGCAATATATATGCCTAAAATACTCTTACTATTGTGCTCTGGCTGACGGTATCCTAAGGATGCTTTACTATGAACTCTCAGCCTCACCAGCTGCACAACTGTCATGCCCAAATTAGCTACATAAGCCTAAATTATTTAATACAGTGGGGGGGGATCTTTGAACTGTATTCAATTTATTTTAAAAAGTCATACCTTGTAGGGCATTCATCTTTTCTATCAATACATATTGTCTGTCCACGTCCATACCATTCCCCGTTATAATAGAGTTTTCCTTCCTCAGATCGTGTGCTGTGTAGGTGTTTTTCCAACTTAACAGGTGCTGAAAAGAGGCAGTACAGACAATGCCAATGAAATGCAACAGTTGCTTTAAGAAGTTAACCAATTTCTCTCCACTTTACATCCTGTTAATATATGCATGAGTGATTTTACCTTCCGTTCTTAAGCAGAAATAGATTGTAGATTCTTACTGAAAATGCATCCATAAGAATACATTTTCTTGAATTGGCTACGTAATAGCTAGCTTGGGATCTAAACTTTGTCTATTGCTGGCTAAATTTTATTCATTTTATAACAATGTTTAAACAGGTTTATTATTTAGTTTATAAACACATTTATTTTATTGATTTGATTTGATCTAGGTACCACCTGCCTCAGATCAACTCTTCTCAACTTTCCAAAATAACAAAAATTGATCTCAAATCATCAAGGGCATGAATCAGTTTCCCTTTGTTGTCTTTATACTTAAATCTTACATTCCGCGAGTTGCCAGGTACTGCACCCTAGCTTTTAGGGTTAGAAAGGAAACAGAGAGTGGGAAGGAAGCCATTGTGGATACTGGTACTCTACAAAGGGTTTCAGCAGAAAAAAAGGGGAACTGATTGCATCATCAGTGAATTCATGATCACAGTGCCTCTGCTTTTCAGCAGCAGTGGAGTAGGGCATGAAGTTGTAATTGGCTACCCTATGAATTAACTGCAAAAGAGTAAAATAAGTTCCCTTACGTTCTCCTTTCACTCTATGTGGTCCCAACGTAGCCATTGCCTGAAATTAAAAAAAAAGTTTTCATTTTTTTAAAAGGTCATTTTTTAGCAAGCTATCTTTGAAAAAAAATCATTTTAAAAAACAATTTCATGACAACTCCTGTGGAAAAAAAATATGGAAACACAGACAACTTATTCTGAAGTGTGTATATTGCAATTGGATAGCGTAGTGATTAGAGCACTGGCTTTTGATGTGGGAGACTTGGGGTTTGAACTTATCTGACCACCAGAGGTCTTTGGGCAAAGACTCCCCCAACCTTTCACCTGCCTACCTCAGGATGTGGGTGACATGATCCAAGAAAGTCATGCCAGCTCAGATATCCCCCAGATTAATAAGGTATGCACCAGATGTTGCAGAACCAGGACAATCTGATGAAAAGTGGGCTACTGGAATAATTTCATAACATGGACAAGATAAGAGAATTTGGAATGCTACTACAACAGTAGACCAAATGAAAGCGGATCATTATGCTAGATGATTATTTTCTTTCTTGTTTCAAATACAGTGGTACCTTGGTATTCAATTGCTTCAAAACTTGCTGAATTTGGTACCCAAAGCATTTTGACATGAAAATGTTGTCCGGGTATTCATTGTTTGGGTGGTACTCGATGAGCTGCAATAGGAAAAGGGGGATGGCTGCAGAGAGCAGACAGGAAATCAACCATGCTGGGAAGGTTGCTGCAAAAGGAAGAGGAGAACGACCGCAGAGGGCAGACAGGAAGTCGGCTCTGCTGGGAAGGTCATTGATATAGGAAAAGGGACAGACAGGAAGTCCGTTTCAGCCAAACAGGAGGTCATGTGGTAAGTCACGTGGTTTGTTTGGCATTCATTGGTTTTAGTATTTGTGCCTCCTGGAACCAATTATTCGTGTAAACTTCCTTGAGTCGCCATGAGCGAGTAGGCAGCAATATTAATTTTCTAAAATAAATAGACTACAAGTATTGAGGTACTACTGTAACTGAAAACAGTATATACACACATTTTGTATGAGCAATCTATCAATCTACCATCTAACCCAGGGCTGTCAAACTCGTGGCCCGCGGCCCGCAGACCACATACAACACACATTGGCCAAGCGTGTTTGCTACACTCTGTTTAGCAAAGGGGTAAAAAGTCATGATATGTCACAGGCCGCCGGTATGTGAGTCTGACACTCCTGATTTAACCAACCAATATGACACACCATCATATATCTCTCTTCCTACAAAATAGTTACAGGATCATTTTTTTCTTTATTTGCATAGTCTAAAAATGGACATATAAATACGACGACTTGTAAATATTTCAAAACTAGCCACTTAAAAATACACATACCTTCCTTATTGTTGTCCAATCTTCAAGTATATCAAGATCTTGTAGCATATACACAATATAGGGTCGTTAATATGTTAAGGAAGTTGTACATTTTCCAAAATGGATCACATTTTTTAAAAATCTATGTGTCATCCCCACCAAGTACATCAGACCAGGAATCAACTGCATAAAAAGGTTAAAACTATTTTCTAGAAATTTGTAAATTATTTTCCCGCATTTATTTTCAAGCACTGAGATTTAAATTAAAAGGGATGCTTTTCATTGTATAGCATATAGTATTATATCCTTCAAGCTGGAAGGAAAATAAATCTGGAAATCTTTTTCTGGGAAAAAACTCTGATCCACACATAAATATAAAAGTCCTAAACCAGTGAAAAGAAATCTGGGATAGGTGTATTCATAACAAGATGTCAGCACCCATCTCTTTATTACTCTATGGATGGATGACAAATTTAGAGGTTAATATTATGATCCTATATTGCTCACACTAGACATCTAGTATAGTAATTGCAGTGGTCAAATTTATCCTTAAGCTCTATTGAAATATAATGCTCATGATTTTGTCATAGTCTTCAAACTACCATCTTATGTTTCCCTATGCATGTTTTGGGAAAGGTGACAAATAAGCAACGATATAAGTGAACTGCCTATACCTAGTAGTTAAGTTATAAAAATGAGCACTAATTTCATGTGGTGGTTAAACTAGCAGGCTAGAAACCAGGAGTCTATGAATTCTAATCTTTTTTAGGCACAAAAGTCAGCTGGGTGACCTTGTTACAATCACTCTCTCTCAGTCTAGGAATAACAAAATGGCAAAGCGTTCTGAAATCTTGCCAAAAATCCTTGCAGGGACTAGCCAAGGCGGTCATCAGGAGTCAACAATGATTCGAAGGCACCAAAGGGAAAAAAAGTTTACGTTTATAAATATTCTTGATTTGTAATAGAAAGGCACGGAGAGATAGGTTGAAAATTAATTTCCTGCATTTCATTAATTTTGCTTATTCTTTCTTATTCTTTTTCAATGCTTTGCACAATGTTGCTTATTTCAAAATACAATGACATGATGAATATTTATGGCAGCTGTTAAAGGATATCTGATACAACAACAGGTTTCTTCTTCTCTGGACTAAACAGATCCTTTCTTTTTTTCCTAGATTGAAGTTCATCATTCCATAACTCTAAGAAAGAGAAAAAAATGTTGCAATTATGTGTTTATTTTCCCTTATTCCATCATCACACTTTCTCCTCTCTTTCAAAAACTGCCCACCTTCAAATAGGTGGTGTTCAGAGAATGGTGAATTATTTTTATTCATGCATCCTTTAAGTCAGGGTTCTCCAAAGTAGTCAATATCAATCCCCAAGATTCGATGAGATTATCCAATGGGCTGTCATTATTTTTATTGATACTACCATTAGTGAAAGTAGCACAAGTTATTTTCATATAATAAATATTTGAATGAAACAATCTGAAATTTCATGAAAAGGACAAGAGATTGGGTTTTAGGTTAATTTTAAGTACTACAAGATATCAGGGAGCAAACTTGAGGCCTCATTAAGAGGCGTGAGCTAGCTCAATTTTTCTTAACCTCAGCAAGTTTAAGATAGGTAGATTTCAACATTCAGCATGTTAGCTGGGGAATTCTGGGAGCTGACATCCACCCATCTTAAAGTTGTTGAGGTGGCTAGTTCAGGGGCGTCAACCTCGATTTCATTGAGGGCTGCCTCAGGGTTGTGTTTGACTTTGGGAGGCCAGGGTGGGCGTGCCCAGTTTGACATCACTCGTTTCGGGGGGGGTGCCTGTGGTGGCTTGAGTACTCTGTCAGCCAAAACGGGCTCCTGAGCTCTGTTTTCAGGTCTCCTGCAGCAGCCCCCTCAGCTCTGTTTTCATTGCCAGAAGTGGGCTGCAGGAGACTGTCACAGCTGAAAACGGAGTCTGGGAGGGCCGCAGAAGCACCGCGGGCTGGTCCTTTGCTGTTTCCAGGGCAGCCCCACAGGCCAGATCTAAGCACCACATGGGCTGGATCTGATCCCCAGCCCTTGAGTTTGACATCCCTGAGCTAGCTGATCAAATGTTTGAGGTAGAATGTACAAGCAGAAGGTAAATCTAAAAAGATAACTTAAGACTCTTAATTCTTCTCAATTTGTTTTGTAGACAAAATAGAAGCTCCAAAGAGTAAGTGCTATAACTCACTGCAATCTTTATTACACAGATTTTAATTAATTTGGTAGTGACTCATTCGTTCAAGCTTTATCTGTTGAATAGTAACTTACCTGAGGTAATGTCAATACTATGTCGGTCTTCTTCAAGTCGTCTGATTTTCTCTTCTAGTTCACTCTGAACAGTATCATACAACAAGAGTTTTTCACTCTGAAAGAAAAAATTAATAGGTCATTCACATATTATTACAATATACCATACTTTTTGCTCCATAAGACGCTCTGGACTATAAGATGCACATTTGCTTTAGAGGAGGAAAACAAGGGGGAAAAAATCTGCCCTCTGCCTCCCACATCCATCGGTATTCATCTGGCTAGCGTCCTTGCAGCAAACAGCCCGGTCAGATTCAGCATGAGCAGCTAATTGGCAGTTGGATTGGCCTCCGGGAATACTGCCAATCAGCTGTTCCAGGCGATGGCAATCGCTGCCACCTATTGCCGCCAATCGCCGCCACCCGGAATGGGTTGAAAACGGGAGGCATAGAGGCCGAAAACGGGTCATGGAGGCCAAAAACGGCCAAAGGGTGGGAGGCGGTGGGTGGGTGGGGCTTCGGCAATATTCACTCCATAAGACGCACAGACATTTCCAGCCACTTTTGGGAGACAAAAAAGTGTGTCTTATGGAGCAAAAAATATGGTAATTGAGTTTTACCATCATAAACAGAAATCCACTAATCTTATAACTGCTCTTGGTGTTTTTGAAAATTATTTTAATACTACAAAAACCATACATGCTACATAAACCACTTTGGGATTGTGTGTGTAGAATTTACTGTTTGGCTTCATGAAAGCTCTATCCTCTTATAAAACAATGTTTTATTTCATTCATTCATTCCATTTAATTTCTATAGCTGTCCATCTTGGCCAACGACACTCGGCAACTCACAATTCAGAAACATATATTACAATTAAATTCTTAAAATATTTTAAAACAATAAAAACAGTAAAACCATTAAAACATTAAAATATTAGTTATATAATTTTATAGTTGTATGTTGTGTGCCCAATTTTTTGAGAAAAAAATCAAATTCCATTCATTACAGTAATCTCATTTAATATTAGTTTATAAACAAATTGAAATAAATATTTGAATGTTTTTTTTCTCCCTGAGTATGCAATTAATATGCCAGATCACAGAAGTGTTTCTTGAAACTAAAACTGCACACACAAAATATGCAAAAATGTGGTTTAGGTGATATTATAAAGCTGATACATATCTTAAAAATAGCCTGGGTAAAATATATGCAGGATGTATATTATCTCTTAAGTATACAAAAGCTGGAGCCATTTGATTCATTATAAGCTTTCAACATAACTGCAAAAACATAACAAAAAAACTTTTAAGTAAGAATTTCACAAGAGCAATTAATAAGACTGACAAAGTTGTCAATATATTTTAAATAAACCTGACTTGTGTGTGTGTGTGTGTGTGTGTGTGTGTGTGTGTTTGTGTGTATGTGTGTGTGTGTGTATGTGTGTGTGT
>JAOYMU010000001.1:113085609-113097171 GCA_025802295.1 Psammodynastes pulverulentus | reverse complement strand
AATGGCGCGGCGCCCTTACAGCGATAGCGCGGCTCCCCAGGGAGCCGCGGCGCACAGATTGGGAACCACTGAGTTAAACGATAAATATTGAATAATAAATTTTGCTTTCAACATATGAAATTATTTAGATTTTTCACAAAGAAAACTTAACTCATACTAGTCTGGATTGTCAGTTTGTTTTATCCCCATGGCAGTCCTAAATACTTATTGCAGATTGTCAGAGTTTGAGGCCTGAAAGTAGGCAACTGCAGTAAATGTATTTGCACAACATGTTAATATCATTTGTATGCTAATATCCATATTGCCTCATACTCCTATATCACAAAGTTAATTAGCTATGTCATGGCTAATTAAAAGAACTGAAAATAATACATCATGACAAAGCATGGGACAAGAGCAAATTGTAATGTGTGCATTCACAATAACCAGAGCAATTTAATGTTTCCTGTGAATGCACTTATAAATCTGATCATTCATAAGAGTAATGTGTTTGTTATTTCAAAATATGTGTTTTTTAGTTTGTGAAATAGCGTTATTAGTTTTTGCAGTTTTCAAGCTATTCTGATGGAATACTGAAATGGAAAAATTTATTCAAGTAAAAAAGCTTAATAGAATCTAGAAATAGATCTCTACGATGAAAAGCAGGACATAAATATCTTAACTGAAATAATAAACATGCAAACTATGGTCTTCAATTACTGTTTTAGATGCAGACAGTTTATGTATTACATTATTTAATGGATTTTATTTAATCTTATTACATTGGCTATTTGTTTCCATTCCTAGTGATTGTCTCACAATTTGTTTTCATTCTCTTGTAGAAAATTTTACAACTTCTTCCAGAAAGAATTCACCAGAGATGGCAATTTCACAGTATTGGTATGTATTTGCCTTTGAGCTAGGACTTGCCTAGTAATAATTTTTCTGTCCTTGGCTCCTATTTTGAATTTAATGTCAGTGTGGTTTAAAAACTTGATTACACTATCATCTTGGCAGGAAAAAGATTGGCAGTTCTAAGAACTAGAGAGATTTTAGAACTAATGTTCTGAATAATAAATCTCATGTGATTTATTGAAATGATTGTATTCATTAAAGTGATTGCTGCATTTTTCCCCGCATTTTTAAACTGTCAAGAATATATTATTGTATATATTATTTGTGTGGAAAATAGAGTCATAAAATGATTCAATGGGTTAAAAGGTGACCTTTTGACACTTCTGGTATATAGCCTATTACCAGTTGGAATTAAGTTCACCAAAAGTAAGCTAGAGATTGCCAAGGACTTGTTAAAAGACTTTATCAAGTCTGACCGAGAACTCTCACAGTTTATCTTACCCGTAAAGGGATGAATATTAACTGCACTGTTTTCTATTTTTCAGGCTTAATTTTAAAGAAATTACTTCACACAGGGAATTCTTTAAAGGTATACTTAAAATGTTTTAGGCATAAAGTCTAAGAAATGGAGACATGGATATTTTTTGTAATACAGCTAATCCGTGATTTACAACTATTCATTTAGCAACCATTCCAAGTTACAGCAGCACTGAAAAAAGTGACTTGTTGCCATTCTTCACGACTATCATAACATTCCCATAGTCATGTGATCAAAATTCAGGTGCTTGGCAACCATCAGTGTCTTGGGTCATATGATTGCCATTTGCAACCTTATCAGCTGACTTCTGACAAGCAAAGTCAATGGGGAAAGTCAGATTCACTAAATCAAGGGTGTCAAAGTCAAGGCCCGGGGTCTTAGATCTGGCCCATGGGCCCGCCCTGGAAACAATGAAGAACCGTTCCACAGTGTCTCTGTTAGTGAAAACGGAGCTTGGGGAGGCTGTGCATGGTCCTCCCGAGGTCCACTTTCGTTGCCAGAGGGCTGCAGGAGGCTGTCACAGCTGCAAATGGAGTCCGGGTGGTCTGTGTACAGCCTCCTCGAGCTCCATTTTCATTGGCAGAGGGCTGCAGGAGGCCGTTGCAGCTGAAAACGGAGCCTCAATGAGTGACATTGAGCTGGCTATGCCCCTCCGTCCCCCCAAGATCAAACACAACCCTGATGAGGCCCTCAGTGAAATAGACTTTGACATCCCTGCACTAAGTTATTGTACAATTCATTTATCAATTACAGTGATTCAGTAGTCAATCATGGCAAAAAAGATTGTAAAATCATGTGTGACTTACTTTAAAAAACTGCCTTACTTAGCAATAGAAATTCTGGTCCCAATTCTGGTAGTAAATTGACTATTTTTTTGGGTAAGAACTTTAAAGATCTTATTCAAGATGTCTCATTTAATGTATTGGGAGTATCTCTGATTGTTATTTTAGCACTGGAATAATACTATTGAAAAGTTATCATTAAATAAATGTGAAATTTAAACTTTTTTTATTTCGTTATTTAAGATTCGTCGTGAAGGTGTCCGTCTATTCCTCTTATGGTTGCAAGCACTTCAAAATAATTGTAGTAAAGAACAGTTGTGTATGTTTTCTTGTTTAATTCCTGGATTTCCGCCACCACAGTCTGAACATGGTGCTCAGACACTAGATAATCTCATAAACCCTGTGCTAAATGTACAAGAAAGTAAGTATGAAATGTGCATTTTCAAAAAAAAATTGTGATGCTAGTATAATCCCAAACATATTAACTCAGATGTAATTCCTAGTTTTTATGATGTTGTTGCATTCTCAGAATTAGTGCTCTGTTGGAGTATGTCAGTTGTTATGTAGAAAGTAAGGAGTGTATTCCTGTCCCTTGTGAGGGTTGAAACCTCAGTATTCTGGTTCTTTTAAATAAAAATAAGGACCTCAGTGTGTTTCATATGAACTTTAATTAATGCAAAATATCAACTAGCCAACAGTGCCAGGATCATTTTATGCAGAATACCAGACTCACGTTTGTGCTGCATGATGGAAGGATGGAGGTACATATTAAAAAAAAAAACCAAGCATGAATACATCCTACAGTCACTCATCAAATCTTGTGTATTTTAATTCCTCTTAGTTACATTAAGTGCTTATTTGAACAGAAAGTCAGAACATTAAATTAAATAGAGTATTAAATAAAATAAATAACCTAGTAAGCAGAACAGCTTTCTGTTTATGTTCCTCAGTAAGTGTTTTGAAGCATACTATTTCTGATGTTTGTAATCTGTGCATACTTGAGAGAAATTGGGATTGCCCTAAATGTTACAGATTTATAATATATTGAAAATTACATTTAGTAGTTGTCAAAATTGTACAACTGAATATTCTTCTAATGCTGTATCTAAATAAATGTGATTGTGTGATTATGTATTTTAGGCTTTTTCCAATTTAATGATCTTAATATTTATTATTGAACAGCACAAGTGACTGTAGAAGAAATTACTCCACTTGTCCCTCCACAGTCAGGAGATAAAGGACAGGATGATCTGACAAGCTATTTTTTAGAAGCACTTTTAAAATACTTAGTAATTCAGGTAAGTTGGTTATATTGGGGGGTGGGATTGGTTTGCAACATAAACCAACTTAGTAATTGGATAAGATTCAGTTTAATGCAGATATGTTTGTTCTTTAATAAAATAAGCATATGTTTAGAACTACTTTTAAGGATTAGGAATTGAAATATTTGTTTAAAATTAATAAATTCAATATATATTATGCACATTACAATATAAATTTTACAATAACTATTTTTATATTTAGTTATTTACTAATCAATCACATTACTTACATAAATATAGTTTCTTAAAGAGCAATTCTATAAATGCGGGAAAATATCTTTATTTATTACAATAATTGGTATTAAGATTTCAGGATAATAGTATCCCCCAAAACAGTTTAAAGTTGTATAAACAATTACAAACAAAAACAATATATATTACAAAAAAAAAATCTTCACAATCCTTCTGACGGGGAAATTGATGGTGGTAATCTTCTTTCCTGCCTCTGAAATTATCCTTCAGTTTTTTAATTCCTGAAACAAAATGAAATAAGGTCAGAATTTCAATCCCATCACCCTAAAAATTCAGTCAAGATGCAAGAACTACTACTATATCTTGCTGAAGACCCAGATATTAAAAAGAAATAAAATCACAAGTCTGGTCAGCTTCAAAAAGAACATACTAAAATGCAGAAGGAAACCAATAGAAATGAGTGAAAATAACTATTAATAGCATAGATAGTTGATATATTTGAAATATATAATTGCATTATATCTGCCTCTGAAATAGATATAAATAATCCAACATTCATATTGTAGGTCAAAAGTTTGGAATGGAAGAACAGAGAAAATCAAGAAAAGGGATTTTCATTCCTATTTTCACATTTTAAGAAACATTACTTGCCTTATATTTTCCCAAATATGTGTAAGGAAAACAGCTTGTATAACCCAGTTCTTGGTAAGCATTATTTCAGTGTTTTTTAGAAGCATTTTCCTGGTTTTAATAGAAATGAAAAAGCAATGCCTTACTGATTTGTGTGGCAGGTACCACATGCAAAATAATGTTTTATTAAGTATCATATTGTAAAGGCCAGTATTAGCTTGATTTATAAAGAACCACAGCCACATGTCACATGGTTTTATCAAGACTGCAGATGGACAAGAGAAGACGTAGCGCTGAAGTTCCATATTTAGCAAAGAATATTTGAAGAAATTGATGTGATTAATTTTTTCTGATTATTTTTAAAAATATTTAAATTAAATGAGAGAGTATTTGCTAAATTACAATTGAAAGAACTTTCTACTACTGTAAGAAGAAGAAAGAAGACCTATTTCAGGGAAGTGGTTGCACATTGAATGGATAGTTGTAGAGCTCTGGTTGAAGAATATTGCATCAGAGGTACAGACTTTATAGCCCAGTAAGATTTTTAGTGTAATCTTAGAAGTCCATGGGCTACTAATGCGTATAGAGTATTCTGTTTAGGTCGGTGCAACGTTCGTTGCCAGTTTTCTGTACAGCAGGTGTCACATTTGATTATGGTTGTATGTCCATTAAATCAATAGATTTTCCAAAATGTAACCATCCCAAATAGAGTAAGATTGGAGACTTAATTCCTTTCTCTATCCTTTCCTCAACAACATCCAGCATGGCATATTCAACTGGTCTTTCTGCTCTCCAGTTTTCTAGTACCTTCTGTCCTTCCTCTTAATTCCTCTCAGCTGCTTTTGTAATCCCAATGAATTAAAATAGAATTGTACATAGAATATTAGAATATTTGCAGCACTTCATTAAGCCTGTTGTCTTTGTAGACCTCTGGTAATAAATGGATTGTGATTTTAGTCACTGGATTGTGATTTTAGTCACTAAATCCAATGAATTTAATTCTGAAGAAATATAAGACGACTAAATTAAATCAGAAACCCAAAATATTTACTTGGAAATTTGTCCTATTGATTTCTTCTGAACACAGTCCTAAATGCCTGTATACAATTGCAGTTTTTGGTCTTTTATATTATATTTTTCTCACAATATTCAAACTTGATCAAACAATTAAACACATTTATATGCTTTAAAAAAAACAATTTGAGACACTTTGAGATGGGCGGCTGTTCAAATTGAATAAATAAATGAAATCATTTGTTTGTGTTTCATAGAATAGTAGGATTGGAAGATTTTTTTGGAGATCACCTAGCTCAGTTCCTTATCTACTGCGGGATTATGACATGTTTGCATTGAAACCTTTAAATATTAGCCATTATGCATTTTTTATCATATTTAGGTAAATAGTACTGTAATCCAAAATTAACTTTGGCTTGATATCTTTTTCATCTTATCATTGTTTTTCCTGCAGATATGCCTCAGATGAGACCAAAGCCACATTATATAATCATGAAAAAAGATGCTGAAACGAACGAAACAGTATATTGCACAAAGGAACCTTTCCTTAAAGCTCGCGTTATTGTCATCAGATGGTTGGTGTCTTTCTGGCTTGAGCCAAAACCTCCTGCAGGACCTCAGATTCCTGGAATGGAAGGGGAAATAGTGCCAAAGAATATTCAGGTAGAAGCAAGAAGGTGATGTAATCAACTGAATAAGAAAAAGCTGATCCTATTTATTTAATTTTTGTTTTCACTTTTTTCCAAATAATTCTAGATGACAAATACAGTCCCTTCTCTTTTATCCTCACAGCAGTCTGTAATGTAGAGTAAGCTGGGTGACTAGTTCAAAGTTTTGCAGCTGGAAATAAATGGCTAATAAATGGCCTGGTTTCTCCCTACCAGACTTCTCCAAAAAAGAAAAAAAGAGAGACTTATCTTGTTATTTGTTGTTTCATTTTTGGCTTCAGAGAGCAGCTGCTACCTTGGCGTCCAGAGAAGACAGCAAAAGCGATGCCACTGATAGATCTGATAGAAATCCAGAAACTGAACAATCTCATTCTAACACAAGCACACTGACGGAAAGAGAACCTAGTTCCTCCAGCCTTTGCAGTATTGATGAGGAGCATCTTACAGACATTGAAATAGTCCGAAAAGTTTTTTCTTCTAAAAGGAGTAATGTTAACTTTCTCACAGAAATATTTCGTCAGGTAAAAAAAAATAATCCTTTGTTTCTGAAAAGTATTTAAGTTTGGATCAATGTTTATCATAGAATCTGTTCTGTGTTTTACATAAGGTTCACAAATGTAGATTGATTTCATTTATACCCATAATTAATAGATCAGAGGCAGAATCTGAACTTACAATATTTGTATCAGTCTCCCTGAACTGAATACATTAAACATAATATCACAAAATTTTGAAGCTGTAGTTATCCCAGATCAATGAATAGGGATGGCAGCTCTATGCGCTCAAACTCATTCAATCTTGCCTGGGTTAAGCCAAAGCCTATTATCCCCCATCAAGCACACACACACCCGCCCACCTCTAAGCACTGCAATAGGGCAGCAGCAACATTACTTGGACCAACAGGGGTGGAGATATAGAGTTGAATGTCATCAGCATACATGATGGATGATCTCACCCAGCAACTTCATATAAAAGTTAAAAAGGAGTGGAGAGAGTACTGAGCTCTGCCGCCTGCCAGAACAGAGCAGCCGAGGGCTGGATCTCTCATTCCCTATTAACACCAATTGGAACTGGCCTTGGAGAAAGGAGCCAAACCAGTGGAAGACTGTGCTGTCCACCACAAATCCTGTAGGCAACCAAAAGGATACTATGTCTGCTGAGATGTCAACAAGAATAAGGATGGTTGCACTACCACTATTCCCCTCTTGACATAGATCATCCACAAGTGTGACCAATACTGTTTCTGTCCCATAACCGGACTTGAATCCTCACTAGAAGAGGTCCAGATAATCTGTTTCATCCAGAACCCTCTGAAGCTGCCAACAATTGCTTTTTCCACCATCCTCCCTAAAAAGGGGAGAGGGGAAACTGGATGGGAATTGTCCAGTCAGGTGAGATCAAGCAATGGTGTTTTCAACCAGCATTATGATGCTGGTTTCATTATTCCCCCTTCAGATGCCTCTGAGTTCTGCTTTTCTAAGACCTATAAAAGTCTTTATAAATGTATACATAAGTAATAAATTGCTAAACTGGGTGGCAGTTTTTGATTTTCATGCTTTTTTCTCTTGTTTCCTTTCAAAAAGAAATTGAGTGACTTTGAATTTCTAATGGAAATGACATCTTCAGTATGCTTCTGTCACTGAAAGAATTCAGTGGCTTTTAAAGAGAACACCTTAAATTTAAACCTAAGACTCCTTTAACTAATAGGGAGCTTGTTCAATAATCTACCTTATGAGTCCTTTTCTCCTTAATTAGGCATTTTTATTGCCAATATGCGAAGCAGCAGCGATGAGGAAAGTGGTTAAAGTATATCAAGAATGGATCCAACAAGAGGAAAAGCCATTATTTATGAAAGAACCAGAAGAAATAGTTATATCTTTAAACATAGACAGTGATGAAAACATTGCAGAACATAATTCATCAGAGAAAGGAAAAGAAAGAGATGAGGTAAAAACATCAGAAATCATTCTTTGATTTCTCTTTTTCCATGTTTATGTTACAGCATCTTTATTCATTGTAGATATAAATTTAAGTAACTATATAAAACATATATAATATATAAATATATTTTAAAAATTGTTGAGAATCAAGTTTAAAATTACCTAGTGTAACTGATTCCTGAAAAGAAAGAAAAAGCGAAGATAAGATTAATATGTATAATGCAGTTTTTACACTTAACAAGCTCATTTGAAGATTAAATGAGAAAGAACTATTACGTATTTGGACACTTGAAAAAAATTTAGACTAAAACAGAAGAGGGGAAGGTGCAAATTAGTCTCCAGGGATGTTTAATTCTGTTTACATATGATTGGACATGAGATTTTCATGATTCTCTGTGTGATCAGATAAATATCACACTATGGTTTATAATAGCAATACGTTATTGAAGTTTGATGATGGTAGTAGCATTGGAGGAATTTTCTCCTAGAAGGAACAAGAGAGTTTATTGTGATAAATTAAAATTGAAAATTGCAGTTCATTTCATTAATAGTATGAGGTCCTGCTCTTAATTACAAATATATTTGCACAATCTATATGGGGTAGAGTATAAACAGTGAGGGCGAAGAAAAATGTAATACAAAAAATACAATGATAATTAGATTATAATTACTGTTCTATAACAAAAGTATTATTGATTGCAACAAATGTTAGCCAGCTATTTATCTGAATATTTCATTAAAAGAAGCTGACAGTTGTTGTGTTGGTACTTTTACTGAATGCTGATAATGTTAAGAGACTAGAAATAATTTCCTAATTTTTTGGCTGCTGCTAATCAGAATTCAGAACAGCAAGAAAAATTAAACTCTGTATTCATCTGTGTATTTCTGGATATTTGGAAACAAATAATTACCTCTGTTTTAGGAAAGTACAGGTAGTTCCTGTCCTATTCGAAATTCAAACTGGACAAGAAATGGTTGTTATCAGGAAGTTCCATATAAAACATCTGAATTGGACAACCTGGAACAAGGTATACGAGCTGGAATACAAGCAGTACTACAAGTAAGCATCTATTTTTTATTTCGTATATAACATTTTCCAGTATTCTTTTCTTGTGCCTTTTGCAAAAATCTTTCCGGAATATAAATGGATGCAATTTACGCTAGAACTAAAATGTTTACTTTGTTTTGTTCTTGCATGTTCTGATAAGATGTGATTAGGATGAACACCTAAACTACAGTACAATGTTTAAAGGAGGCAACACATAGAGACTGTTACCTCAGTATGGCATCAGAACATTTGCCGTGCTAAAAATATTATGAGGTCGCTAATTAATAGTGCTGACAAAATACATAATACAGTTTGCAAACCAAAATATTTAACACTTATATAATGCCGTTAATAGGGGAAAAAACAAAGCTAGAAAAAATCAGAACAACCAGAAGAAGGATTATGAATAGCATAAAGATGTTCCTTATATATGAAGTGTAATTTGAAGGATGACAAAAGTATCTGAACCTCCCAAAATATAGGAGTAAGATTTGGAACAACGAATAAAATAAAAATGTCAGACTTCTTCATCAATTAGTAATAAAAATTATCCATGTAAGGAATTCACTTTCACTAAGACCAATTTAATAATATTTATTAAGAAATATCATGTCAGCACAAGAATTCCAGTTTACTTTTACCGGTACTTTCAAATGAAAAATATGTACCTAAGAAATTGTGTTCTTCCTGACACTTTTTTAATGCAAGGATAACTTTTTCAAGCAGGGGCAGCCTATACTTGCAAATTGCTTTAGAAACAGCTGCTAGCCTTCTTATTACCATGAACAGGCTCACCCTAAGACAACCACTGCCCTGTAATAAGAATAAGCTCCCAAAACTGAGAACCAAGGGAGTATATAAATAAATACTCAGCATTAGGACAGCTATATTGGACAACTCGGTATAGCATAGAATGCAGATTAAAAAACAAGGGCCAAATCATAAAATAGACATGTAGAGTATCAGCAACCTGGTACAATTTAAAAATTGTTTCCCCATACTTATTAAGGAGACAGTACAAATAAATGTCAAAACAATTTAAATAGGGAGAAAAGTTATCAATTGTTATTTACATAGTAGCTAGCAATTGGTTGTGAACATTCCATATGATTGAACCCTGGTGACTTAAGGAGAATGTGATATCTCTTCACGTACCGAGTTTGAGATCTACCAATATGTCTACCAAAATATCAGCACATATTCACTCTGTGTTTCAGACAACCATTCTGAATTTGAAAAATTCTGTTTG
Organism: Psammodynastes pulverulentus; assembly: GCA_025802295.1. Lineage (NCBI taxonomy): Eukaryota > Metazoa > Chordata > Lepidosauria > Squamata > Psammodynastidae > Psammodynastes > Psammodynastes pulverulentus. Next base: position 113,086,954 of record JAOYMU010000001.1, on the reverse strand, counting down.
ATATTTGTTTTGGTAATGTCTTTTCACTCCTTAAAGAATGCTCAATTAGATTTTATTCAGTTAATCCAGATGAATTTGTTTCCTCATTGTAATCAGTGTGGTAATACTTAGCTGATTTATTACGTATAATTGTTTTATTTCTTTTAATTACAGGTTTTTATAACAAATTCCTCAAATATATTTCTTCTTGAGCCAGCAAATGAGATTAAAAGTTTGTTAGATGAGCATACAGATATGTGTAAACGCATTCTTAATATCTACCGCTACATGGTGGTACAAGTGACAATGGACAAGAAAACTTGGTAAAGTATTTCTGTTTTAATAATATAGCACATGCTTATCTTCCACTTAGTGTAATACTTCCCTAGTCTAAAAATTCTGTTAATAAATAGTCGTTGGAATTTGGAAAAGTTGCAAATAATTTACTTCATAGCCTGTATATCTTTGTTTTCGTTTGTTTTTATTTTCTGGAGAGTGCCCCATATTCAGTAATAAAGTTAATTATTTGACTTTAAATAACGCTACCTAATCTTGTTTTGCAGGGAACAGATGCTGCTTGTGCTGCTCCGAGTAACAGAATCAGTATTGAAAATACCATCTCAAATTTTTCTACAGTATCAAGGAAGAAAGAATTTAACTTTAGCAGGAAGACTTGCTGGCCCTCTTTTTCAGGCAAATTAATACATTTTAATATTTTTCTTATTTCAAATATTATACTGTAGATGAGGTCTTTCATTTGTCTACTTTATGAAATCATTAGTTATTTATAGGGCTTTTCTTCTCCGAAGAAAGGTGCCGGAACGCACCACCGTCGTTGCGCTAAAAAAACCCGGAAATGATAGCGCGCGATTGGTCGAGACGGACCACGTGACGCGGACTCTGAAAAGGTCCCGGAACGCAGTTCTGCCGGGTTCCAGCGGAAAAAAACCCCTGGTCACTTCAAAACTATCCAGCTTCATACAGTAGACATAGTGATCATTCAAGAATGAATGAAACCTAAATCTGTTAGATGTTTGATAAAGTACTTGTACCCTTTAGTTCTACCGACAGTGGGCTCTTTTCCAAAGCATTGTGTCTGTCTATTAGTAAACTCTATTATCAGATTGCAAGTGCAAGATTTTTTGGAAGTGACTATGAAACTATGTGGTGCATCCTATGATGAAAAAGGTTATGAGTATCAAATAAAGCCACCAAAGAATTTTCTGAATATTTCAGAATGTGGAATTTTCTGAATGCTTCCATAAATATTATGTAGCTTCAGGGCTTTTTTTCTCCCGGAACTCGGGGGAACGGCGTTCCGGATCCTTTTTGAAGTCTGTGTCACGTGTTCCGTCTCCACCAATCG
>JAOYMU010000001.1:113036549-113053327 GCA_025802295.1 Psammodynastes pulverulentus | reverse complement strand
ACAGTCAAATTCAACAGAGTTACTGCCCTGGGATAGAAGCTGTTTTTCAGCCTGTTTGTCCTTGTTTTTATTGTCCTAAAATAGATATTTTAAATTGTGTTTTTCTACTATATGAGTTTATTTGTTTTTCAATAACATTACAAGTACTGTTTCAAGCTAGAGGATACATATGGCATTCAATAAGATTTAGTGAATATTCAGCCAATAGAGAAAATAATGTGAGCATGTCCTTGGGTATATACATCACTAAACAGACTCACTCAATCAGGAACAGAGATATAGCCCTCATTCTTTCCTGTTTACAACAGCATGAATTCACGATAATGAGTTCCTTGGACTTATTTAATCAGAACCAGTCCTCAGGAATTATCTTAGTTGGGGAAGGTCCTTATTTTTAGATGTACATATCTTAAATACATTCAGCATTTTGTAGTTGAAATGAAGTTCCCTTGATGAGGTCCTCTATCATGGGCCTTCTTTTTTTGTACTACTCTCAACAGCGCTATCTCCAGTGGCTAAACTTTCACAATCTTGCTTTTACACATACTGTAGATAAGCCAACTGCAAGGGAGCCATTCTGGTGTAGTAGTTAAGGCACTAAGCTAGGAACCAGGAGACTAGAAATTCTAGGTCCCTTTTAAACAAGCCAACTGAGTGACGTTGGACCAGTTGCTTTTTCGCAGTCCTCAGAAGGAGGCAATGGCAAAACACTTCAGGGGGGGGGGGGAAACCTGCAAGTAAGAGCATATTGCCAAAAAAGTTAGTCCCAGCTTATTGTTTTCCAGGAAAAATAAATGCTGTTTCTAAAACTCAAATGAAACCTTTTTTGTTCCTTTGTCTACTCTTATATACACCATATCTCCAAATATAGATAACAGTTCTTTGCCAGTTACCATTGACTGTACATCTTAATAACATTACAGCAAACATAAAACAAAAAGTAGCAATAGATTGTTTCTGTGAAAGCTTCAGTGGTGGCTGCTTTTATAATGGTAATGGCTTCTTTTTTTTTTCTTTTTTTTTTTTAGATTTCAGTTTATGCCCTGAAGGTGGCACAACAACTTCTGCTGAATCTGATACAGGTTCCGGCCCTCAGCAGAGTGCTGAAGAACAAGAAGTGGCTAGTTTGACTACCCTTCACATTGACTCTGAGACCAGCAGTCTCAATCAACAAGCACTGTCTGCCGAAGCAGCTACAATTACAGGTGAGTTGAAGGAGGGGGGGAATCTAATTGTAGTTGCTTCTATCACCCTCTTATCCTATAGCTGTCTCTATTTAGTTTTTAAGATATTTTGTTTAACCATTTTCTAGATAGTAATTTTATTACAATAAAATCAAAACAAATTTAAGAATCCTTAATGGTAACCTATACATTACAATTTTGTGGATTAAAATTCACTTACCATATGTATTTGCCCCACGGCAAATTAAGAGTGCCTAAACAGAACAGTTTTCTAATCTTGCATATTATTAATTTGATTAAGAATTGCTTGGACATGGAGCATACCATTCCAAATGAAACAAGCTTTTCAGCATCCTGATGCATTGCTGTAGTTCAGTCTTCCTTTAGTCACCTACTCATTGGTAGATGTATTCTGGCTCACAAAAATTAAAAAAAAACATTTGCAACTTCCATGCCTAGAAAAATAGCCAGATCTTCAAGGATTTCTGAAAAGTGAACAGAGCTGGGGCCACATTCATCTCAGTCAGCATGGTGCTCCAGAGTGCAGGCACCAGTATGGAAACGACACTCTTATGTCCTGCTAGATGACAATCCCTATTTGATGGGACCAACAATATGTCCCTCCTGCCAAACATCACGGGATGAGTAGAATACTATGGGACTGAGGCAGTCCCTCAAATACTCCGACCTCATGCCATATAGGACTTTATAGATAGTAATAAACACTTTCGGTTGCACCTAGAAGCAAATTAGGATGCAGTGTAGATCTTAAAACAAAAATATGGTATTTTTCAAGGAAAGCTCAATATAGAGAGCAGTAATCTATTAGGAGGTGGCCAAAGCATGGATGATCATATGTAGTGCCTCCTGATCAAGGAAAGGGTACAATTAAGGAATAGCATAAAGCAAAGTATCCCCTGTCCACAAGTGCACTTTAAACAAGAGTCCCAAGTGCAGAAGGATCCACAAATTGCATAACCATTCTGTCTATGGTAGTATAACCCCATCTAGAACTAAGGACCCAGGATTCCCCAAATCCAAAGCCACTCTATATGGCTAGGCTTGAGTTGAAATCTGTTTTCCCCATCCAGAACGCCCCATTCCACTCCATAACCTTCAGGCACTCACAGAAGTATCAGTGGGTTGGCCTGGAGCAGAAATATACAGCTGAGTATTGTCAGCTTATTGATGACAGCTCACTCTGTGCCATGAATGACCTCACTCAAAGGCTTCATATTAAATGGACATAGCAAGAATGTTGAGCCCTGAGGCACTCCAGTCAAGAGGCTCTGTAAGACAGAGCCTTTCCCTATCCCCCATCAGTAGTAATTGGAACTGATCTAAGTGGAAGGAGGAGAATCAGCATAATACTATATTCCAGCATCTAACTCTTAAAAGAATACAGAAGGCTTCTGATAAGATAAAGAGAACAAGAATTGATGCAATACCCCATCCCATTCTCACTTAAAGCAGGAAGCAGCCCTAGGCCACTCTAAAGCAGTGATAGCTAACCTTTTCAGCACCAAGTGGCCAAAGCACACATGCGGACATCCTTAAAATGCAACACATGCGTGTGCCCCGTCCGTGCACCCTGTTCCCTATGCATGCACACGTACAGCCCCCCCAGACCCCCTATGCATGTGTGCACGACCCACACTCCCTGTGCATGCATGCATGACCCCCGTATGTGCACCCTGCGCACGCGTGCAAGCCCCTCATGTGCACCCCGCCCTCTGCACATGCGTAGCAGAGACCCAAAGACAACTGGCCAGTGGAAGGTGCATGCGAGCCAGGGCTGAGCTAGGATGACCGCTCGCGTGCCCAGAAAGAGGGCTCTGTGTGCCATCTCTGGCAAGCGTGCCATAGGTTCACCATCATGGCTGTAAGGTTAAAAAAAATCTAACCATGATAGAGGAATAATTGAAATCTTCTCCCAACTTCAGATCCTATTGGTACTGCTCAAAGAGGAAGACCAGATACAAAGTATGACCAATGCTGTGTGTCAGGCCATCAGTTATTTGGATCAGGTCTGGAAATCCCAGATGAGCACACCTTCAAGAGGGGAACTCCTCCCTCAACACACATCTCTATCACCTATGATCTTACTTGAACATTACCATAGTTTGATTTCTTTTTCTCTATATTTCCTTTGTTGTTTTGTTTCTATTAATTTTAAGAACCTTAAATGTACAGAAGTATAGAAAATTATCAGTGAAAAGGCTGCATAAACAGAGGGATAGAATCAAGATCACGTGAAGTGTTAATACCATTTTAAGGCCACTTGGAATACCGCATTCAGTTTTGGTCGCCATGGTATAAAAAAGATGTTGAGGTTCTAGAAAGAGTGCAGAGAAGAGCAACAAAGATGATTAGGGAACTGGAGGCTAAAACATACAGTATGAAGAATGGTTGCAGGAACTGGATACATCTAGTTTGATGAAAAGAAGGACTAGGGGAGACATGCTAGCAGTGTTCCAATATCTCAGGGTTTCCACAAAGAACAGGGAGTCAAGATATTCTCCAAAGCACCTGAGGGTAGGACAAGAAGAAATGGGTAGAAACTAATCAAGGAGAGAAGCAACCTAGAACTAAGGAGAAATTTCCTGACAGCTAGGACAATTAATCAGTGGAACAACTTGCCTCCAGAAGTTGTGAATGCTCCAACACTGGAAGTTTTTAAAGAAGATGTTGGATAACCCTTTGTCTGAAGTGGTGTAGGGTTTCTTGCCTAAGCACAGGAGTTGGACTAGAAGAGCTCCAAGATCCCTTCCAACTCTGTTTTTCTAGTCTAAAAGTAAAATGTAACTTTTAAACTAGCTTAATTAAAATTTGCTAATTCAATATAATGAGTATCATCTTAAGATACTGTATTTTGATAAATATTTACCTTTTACCATTACTAAGTACAGTATTACATCAGTGTTAAACAGCATGTTTCTGTGTTTACAAATCAGAATAAACATTATATAACTATTCATTTTATTCTGATAGCTAAAATTCTTTTACAGGTTCCGAAAGTGCTTCACCAGTTCAGTCTGCTCTTGGATCACGGTCCCAGACTCCATCACCTGCTACTTTGAGTGCAGATCACAATGAACAAAAGGACCTGCAATTGGATGAGAAGCTCCACCACTCTGTTTTACAGACACCGGATGATCTAGGCAATGCCTTAGATAGCAAACTTAAGATTACCTTTTCTTTCATTTCTTATTTAGTGCAGACTATTTTCAAAAAGCTTGTATTTGGGGCCATTTTTTACAGTTGTATCAATAATAATGAGGCCTTCTTTCTCTTAAATAAAGCAGATTTTTATTTTTAAATTAGCGATTGACTGAAGCTACATAGCCCATTCATATATCTAATAAGTGTGTAAACTCAATGTAGTTTACAACAGTAAAATTATCTTTCCTATCATGAACTAACTGCCACGTGAAAATGTACTTTGCTTACATTGACTGTCCCACTTCTTCAGCTTTCTTCCAGATTAATGGGGCTAATAAATTGCCTACCTTATATATGCTAATTTGAGCTGGAATAAACAGGAGTATGTGGCCCTAAGGAAGCCTAAAATAAGTTACTATGATCTCTAGGTAGTTCTTCGTGGGTATAGTGTATAACTTTACATTTGGACATTTCCCAGCTACGCTGCTGCAAAATGTAGAAGGCAATAGTTGCAGAGGGCATTAATGTAACATTATACTGTGGTTCAGGATATAATGCAATATGATTTTTGCACAAGATGCATGCCATAATACACAAAACAGGTTTATATAATATTAAGACAAATGAGAATGGACCAGTTAAGGAGGAAGCATGATCCAATGCATACGCCTGGGCTTCAAACTTTTTTCTAGATAAATGCAACACATTTATTGTAAAAAGTTGGACTACATTTCAGGTGTGCACATACAGTGCCTTCATTTTTCTGAATTTGTTCTAAGGCTAGTTTCCATAAAATTCTCAATTTGCTTTATAAACTCCCTCTACTTCAAAACTCTTTGGAGGTAAGAAGAGAGGCTACACTGGGAAAATATTTGGGAAGACAATGCAAAGAAAAAAAGTAGTGTTCCTTTGCCTTTTTTTATTAGGTTAAGCATTGCTCCAGTCTAATATAACAAATACTTGTACAAATTAAGTTTCATAGTATATTTCTTTGCTTTGATCTCTTCACAAAAAAGAACAGCTGCCTGATAATATGTGTTTTTCTCTTCCTATAGAAACCAGTGATTTTCCATCTGAATGTTGCAGTGTGATGGCAGGAGGAACCCTGACTGGCTGGCATGCAGATGTAGCAACTGTAATGTGGAGACGGATGCTAGGAATTCTAGGAGATGTCAATTGCATTATGGACCCTGAAATACATGCTCAGGTTTTTGATTACCTGTGTGAACTCTGGCAAAATCTTGCTAAGGTATGGAGAGAATCTCAACTTGAAAATACTTTAGAAGAATTATTTTGACAATATCTTACTCATATAAATGTTTGTTATACTTTGTAATATTTTCAGATTAGAGATAATCTTGGAATTTCAATTGATAATGTGATATCACCATCTCCACCAGTCTTAATTCCTCCATTGAGAATTCTTACTCCATGGCTTTTTAAGGTAATTTTAGTTAATATTTGATTTTTTTTTAAATGATGCAATAGAACTTTGTTAATATTTTGACTTTCCTTTTTAATGTTAGGCAACCATGTTGAGTGACAAGTACAAACAAGGCAAATTGCATGCTTATAAGCTCATTTGTAATACAATGAAGCGAAGACAAGATGTTTCTCCAAACAGGGACTTTTTAACTCATTTTTACAATATAATGCATTGTGGATTGCTTCATGTTGATCAGGTAAGGGTTTCTACCTCACCTTACCTTCTTAACAAAAAATCCAATTTCCTTTTTTACGGAGTTTACAGGCAGTCATTATCCCTGTAATTAAGGCATCCATAAAAAGTCTTTCTGTTGGTTACATAATGTTCAAATACTACTTGGCTCCTGCTGCTGAAAATACATTCTACTTCTCTTTCAACTCATTTTTGCAGATTTATATTTCAGGGGAAGCTCAAAAAAATGGACATCTTTTTCAGGATATTTCCTTGTCATTTTCTAAATTATTTAAGAATCACTAAATTTTTTAACAAATCCTAGATTTGTTTGAGAAAACATTTTGGGGGGAAAAACCAATTTAGATTAGTTTTCTTGACACTGGACAAGCTGAGGACATTGTCCACTAATACACACACTTAAACTTGAACATCAGGACTTCCCCTTGTTCTTCCTGCTCAATACATCTGTTTGCATGCTCCAAATCTACTCCACAGTGCTCTCCCAATTTTCTGAAAAGATCTCCAGTTCTTCAGAGAAATGGAAATGAGAAAAGGAATCTATTATACTGGTGGATGCCATCCAATTACCAGACAAAAAAAATTGAAGTTATTTTAGGTGTGCTATTTTGAATTGCATATGTGATTTCTATAGCAGAAAAAGAAGTTTGTGTATAAAAGAACTAGATGACAGAGAGAAATACTCTAGACAAATATTCTCATTGATATTTCATTGTCTATATTAAAGAGTTTTTTAAAACTCAAAATAATATTTAATTGTTTGAGTTGCATCTACAATGTAAAATAGTAAGGCTATAAACAACTTTGTCTGAAAGAACTGCTTTATATTTGTACAAGTGCTCTAGGCAATCTACTCAGAATTTGACTGACAAATAATTCAGTTACACGTTTTTTATCTCATACATACTCTTTCTATTTCTTGCTAAACAATCCAATTACCATTTTATAACAGTTCTGGTAAAGCAGTATTTTCAGCATAATTGCCAAGAATTTATCATACTGCTGAATAAGATGTCTTCCCAGAAATCAAAGGGTCATTAGCAAAAATGAAACACTGGTTCCTGTAATATTCTTCAGACCTCATCTTGTTTTAGAGAGTTATAAGAGACTTTATATTTTGAAAATAAATTGTGTTTTTATATATTTTATATAACATGATATTACATCCCTATTACTAAGTAAACATTATTTGTAGATAAAGTTTTAAATTTATTTTTGCTATACGTGGTTGGAAAATTGTTGCCTTATTCTTAAAATATATCCAGCTTCATTAAAATGATTTCATGAACAAAAATTTTAAATTCCAATTTGAGCCTCCTATTTTTTTTCTTATGTAGTGAATTACATATTTTGAAAGTATTTTAGTGGGACATCATAATTCTATCTAGGATAAGATGTTGTTGCTTGTTGGAGAATGAAACAGATTTGTCTAATTTTTAACTGGCAGTTTTACCTATTAAAGAGGTGGAAAAGTAAACAAAAATGTCTAAAATCAACACAGAGCAAGATTTTGGTATCCTAAACCATATACAGCAGCATAAGTTGAAAAATATGAGCAAAGGAGATATTAATTAAGGTTTTAAAATCCATACTACTCAGTGCCAACTATACTTTTAAGATTTTTTTGCTGGTTTCCAGCATTTTTAGTTAGTATGGAAGAATGGGTTTAAGTTTAGGACCATGCTTTTTTGCTTAATGACTGCAGATTCTTTTAACAAACCCTACAAAAAATGTTATAAGATCAGGTCTGGCCACAATGTCTCTACTTATGACTACAATGACTTACAACCAGAAATCCAGTCCCAATTATGGTTGCAAGCCAAGAATAACCATTATGTTGTCAGACCGGCAACACTTGGATTTGTGAATGTACTTAAGTTGTCCTATGCTTTTTCTATCCTCTAGGACAGGGTTGTCAAGCTCACATCATCACGGCAGCGTCACGTGACATATTGGGACTTTTTCCTCCTTCGCTAAACCAGGCGTGGACGTGACTAGCATGTGATGCATCTGGGCCGTGGGACGGAAGTTTGACAGCCCTGCTCTAGGATGTTTTGTAAACTTTTTCAATTTCAGTTGATTTACCCAAATCTATGATTTCTTCCAAAATAAGGCAACTTAAAACAGATTATAAAATTGTATTGAGTGAACTAATAATTACAATTGATCAAAATTTGGATGACATACACACAGTCCTCAATGAATGACTGCCTCACTTGGCAACGGTTCACAGTTACAACAATAATAATGTAACTTTGCGACCAGTACTCACATTTACAACCTTTGCAGGACTGTAAAGCAAAGAAAGCTGAAATAAGACCATGAATGCTGTCACAGTTTTACTTAGCAACTGCTTCACTTAACAAACAAGCTACCAGTCCCAATTGTGGTCACTAAATGAGGACAATATTAACGTATGGCTAATGTGAAACATTTTTTTGAAAAACTGAGTCCATTCCATTCTAATATACTTTCCTGTATTTTATGTCTAACACATTATCTACAGTTTCCTTGATAGACAGTCTGAATCTCATGTTTCTTTTCCTCCAAGGACATTGTCAATACAATCATAAAGCACTGTTCTCCACAATTTTTTTCCCTTGGTTTGCCTGGCGCTACCATGCTGATAATGGATTTCATTGTAGCTGCTGGCAGAGTAGCAGCATCGTCTTTTCTCAATGTAAGTTGATTCCTTTTCAAGCATCGGTATTTAATATTAATTTTTCTACAACAAAAGTTATGGTAAGTTGCAAAATTTATTAGTTAAAATTTTTCATAGCAAGAAACTTGTAACACTATCGGCAACCTAGTATATTATGTAAAAAGTAATTACATAATCCTTTATTATAATATGAAATGTTCAATATGTAAAGCTGGTTATGACTTCCGCAATAAAGTTGCTGAATTATTTTATGAGTTAGGCTGTCTTTTAATTTAAACTGGCAAGCAGGTTTTTTTTTACAAAAAGATGTTTTCTAAATTGAGGTATGCAATGCAAGAGATGGTAGATGGAGAGCTAAGAATATTAAACAACAAAGCAAAAGGGACTAGGGGAAGAGAATATAATGAAATGAATATAAAAAGTAAATGCTCTTATTCAATTTTGTTTGTGATTAAATACTAACTCAAATGTTACTAACATATTATATTGTTATTTATTACTCAGGCCCCAAGAGTAGAAGCACAAGTTCTCCTAGGCTCTCTGGTGTGTTTTCCCAATTTATATTGTGAATTATCAGCGTTGCACCCAAACACTCCTGATATTGTTGTGTCTCAGTTTACAGAGGTAAAGGTAGGTTTTGAAATCTGTGTGTTATTTTTCTATCTTCTGCAGTATAAATTAATTTGTGTGGCCATGTAGTTCTTTAACTATGACACAACAGCATATGAAAAACGCTGCTGGGATACAGGCTATTTGTGTAACATCTATGGTATATGATGCCAGTTCTTAAACCAAAATTGTCACTTCTCAGTGACCAGTATTTAAAGCACATTCTTTGGATTCAAAGAATTAGCATTAGTAACTGTGATAGCCTAATTCTCTGTAAACCTATCCAGCCAGCCCCTTTAAAAAACATCTATATTACTTGTCGTTACCAATATAGCAGACAGAACTGCTGGCAGCAAAATCCACAATTTAAAATATCCATTGAGAGAAAAAGTACTTCTTTCTACCCATCCTCCCTGCATAGTTTCAGTAGATGATCATAAGTTCTAATATTGTATGAGAGAAAAATAAACCCCTCTATGGGTTATGTATGCCATACATCAGTTATATCTATCGAGAACTACCTTTGTTCCAAGCAAAAAAGCCCCAATTCCAGTGTTGTCATAGCGGAGTAAGTTGAAGTCTCTTTTATTAGACTGATTCCACTTACTTTGTTCCTTCAGGATAGGAACAGGATATTAATGTCCTTTAATCCTGAGCCTTAGGTCGGCAGAGCCAAACATCCTGCTTTCTAATTTTCCTAGAATTGGAATAAAGAAAACAGTCCTGGGCAGAAAAGCTTAGACTTTATCTCCTGGAAATATAGCTTTTTCAAGTTCATCTTCATTGCCATTTGGGAAATGGTTGTATAACATTAATGTCTTGTAATCCTGTGCAACTAAGAAAAAAGATAATTATGCAGATGCAGTTTGTCAGAATTAGCTAACACCACGGGCCAAGCAATTTCCAGGAATAAGATTGTTAAATTTAAAAAGGAAAATAGAGAAGAATAGGCATCTTTTCTTAATTGTGCTGTTCATTGAAGTTCCCAAACAGTGCAGTCGAATCCCTCGTGTTTCTTGTAGCTTTTCATTGAGGTCACATCTCCAGAAAAAAAAGGCAACTAATTGAAATTCCTTTTAAAAAGGTGTCTAGGGCAGGGATTCCCAAACTTTTTGGCCCATGTGCATATTTTGAATTTGTATAGATGTGGATACTCTTTTAAAATGAATCTCATGAGGAGCATGATCAGTCATGACACATTCATATATCAGAAAGTACCATTTTTCCAAATGTTTCCAATTGTTTCTAGATTCTTACCCTGCCCTCCGCCACTTTAATGTGCCTTTTACTTTTTAAAAATATAAATGAGTATACTTCCACTATAGCCACTATGGGATATTTATATGACCAAGAGGCATTTTTGGATATTTTAATGACTGATATGGCCTTTCCCCCCCCCCCCACCACCACATCATACCAGCTTTCCATTTTCTTAATTAAAATATCTTTTTTATAAAAAGATAGGTAACTTAGACTCTGGTAGGCATCAAGGAACAAGTTCTAAGAAATATAATGGAAATTAATTAGCTGCCAAAATATACATGTACATAGCCTTCCCTCCATCTTCCCTCTTATTAGTTTGGTATAGTTGTGAAAAATACATCTGAATATTAAGCTGTGGATAGCAATGGTTTATTAAAAGAAACCAGTTTTATATATCATATTTATCAAGCACGTTTCTGCTGTCAGTAAATCAAAATTAAGATTAATCATAAAAAAGTTAGCATTTCTGATCTCGTTATTTATATGACAATATTGAGTAGCTTATGTTAAAATTATTTAAATAAAATTAAATTTAAATAAAAATAAAATTATTGTGGTAATTTTTCCCATGCAAGCAGGAATTTTAAACCTTTATTCTTGTCCTCTTTCTCACTACTAGAGAATATTAAGTTTAACTCATTCCAGTTTGAAAGAAAAGATTTTAAAATTAGTTTTAAAGAAGAAGGGTATTAGCTGGGTGGGTGGGGTGTTATATGAAGAAACAAGTAGACAGTGAAAACGTGTATGGAGGTTCTCAATCATCCAGGCCATGGTTGTCCCAAAGCTGCTTTTCAAAAGGCAATTGGACTTTGGAGAAACAAAAGTCCACAAACTCATAGCACAATATAGGAGAATAAACCCATCAGGACAAGATTCAGCAGGCCATCTGCATTTGTAAGACAAAAGTCACTCTTTTGAAGGCAGCATAATCCACATTCTGGACAGAGAGGACCATTGGTTTGAAAGAGCGGGTCAAAGAAGCCATCTATGTTAAAATTGAACAACCCACTCTCAACTGAGGGGGAGGGATATAATACCTCCTGTCTACAACACAGTCCTTTCAGCAGTCCCAAGAACGTCCCACACCCATTTGCACTCTGATTCACTTGACCCTGAGGATACAGATAAACCCCCAAAGTAGCCTCAATGACCTTCAGAGAGCTAATGACTTTCAGAATGCTAATGACCAGATGATTGCAAGGAATATAAATCCTTCCATTCTCCACCATTCAGTCAGAACTGAAGAAGCTTCTTGGATGAGAAGTGAAACGTTTTCAAGGAAAAAACTAAGAAAGTCTAGTTTCCTTTTGAAAAGCACTCAGGATAGAGAGCGGAAGGTGTATCTAACTGGATGACCCAAATTGTCTGCATACATATACAGCTGAAAGACTTGGAAATATAAATCAATTTTCCAATTTCGATATTTGTAAATTACTGAATATTTTAATATTTCATTAAGTGGTTTAGAGATAACTTACTTCGAATGTTCTTACTTTAGGAACTGGTTATCAAAACAATATTAAGCTCTGCAAAAGAGGAGCCATCGGGACCTGCAAGGTATGGATAAACAAGGAATGTTCCAAAGCATTTTGTGAATTGGTTAATTCAGGTACTTGGTTAAACTTTTAAGTCATATATTATGAAATATTTTTTAACATTTCTTAACATTTAGTAGCAATAATACATAGCTTTAAAAGTTGTAGCAGAATATTTAGTAAAGAAAATACCAACATACAGTGAATGAATATATGTTGGCATTTGCTGTACTAAATACTCTGCCACGATGTTTTAATTTTTTTTAAATGTATCCGAAATAGCCTTTTACAAATAGTAAGCACAATCCATTGAAGGTTTCCATAAACAGAACAATTAGTTTCTCCTTTTAAAGGATTTGTGTAACCATAGAAACAGAACAAATGTCTACAGTGTTAATGAGAGAACTTGTGACAATAGTTTCCTTCACCTGATATGTTGATAGAAACTTTTCTTGATCAAAGAATCTTTACTTAGATTGGAAGACATACCAGGGCATAAGATCTAACTCTGTCTAAGAAAACATAATACATTATGTGTTAAATTTATATTTACCGACAAAGAAATAAAGAGAGCTAAATAGATTGAAATAATCTATACTAGTCTCCCTTTATTTCTTTGTTGGTAAATATAAATTTAACACAAAAATAGTTTGTCACGAAAGCAACTGCCTGCAAAGGCTCCTGGATTGAGACTGAAAGGCAAAAGCAGTACGCTCCATCCCATATTGGGTAGACCAGGTTACCCTGATAAAAAACACATAATATATCATGGTTTTTCACTCCTTGATATTATCAGGTGGTTGTAGCTTAATTTAACTGTGTAACTTGTTTTGTAGATGTGTTGCTATTTGTAGCCTTGGCATTTGGATCTGTGAAGAACTAGTACATGAAACCCATCATCCTCAGATCAAGGAAGCTCTGAATGTAATCTGTGCTTCATTGAAAGTAAGTATGTAATCATTAGAACACGACAACTAAACCGAGATATGACATTGTTTTTACTATTTTTATTCTTGTATGGGCAGTTTTTAATCTATTTTAGGTATGTATTTCAAATTTGTAGCCTATTGAAGCTTTTTCATACAGTTTGCAACTTCTCACGAACTTAATGCTTTGCAGCCAGAGCCTGTCTACTTTGTTGCCTTGTCCTATGCATGGTATGCTGCATGGATGGTGTGCCCATAACAGCTCAAAAATTTAAGGTTCTGCCAGAACCCAAGTCCTACCAGAGTGGCTCTGCAGAGCCTGTTCCCTGCCACTACCATTCTGCCTTGCTGCTTTGTCTCATATGTAGGCACTGCCCCAACAGCTGATAGTTGTGCAAGCAGATAGAGGAAACATAGTTGGTGGGATTGTTATTTGTCTATGCAGTTGGCACTGTTGCAGAAATTGGTGAGAGTTGAGACAACAGACCATCAGACATTGCATTCATGGAAGTAGAATATTTTACTGTTTTATAACAGGCAACCTATTTGTTTTTACTAACCATCAATAACGCTATTTTAATTTCCATTTTAGTTAGTCATAAATAATAATACGTTAATTTAATTGTCCATGGAAATTCCCAGTCAACCAGGTCATGGTTGTCAAAAGGCGACTGGACTTCCTTTGTTTTTCCTTGAAGACATTTTGCTTCTCATCCAAGAAGCTTCTTCGCTTCTGAAGAGAACCAGCCTGAGAGTTGAAAAAGTTTCTTGGATGAGAAGCAAAATGTCTTCAAGAAAAAACAAAGAAAGTCCAGTTGCCTTTTGAAAGAGCACATTTGGGATGTTGATTTAATTATTTTATTTTTATTAATTAAGAATTAACAAATGTTACTTGCATCTTTGCCTATGTATGAATGCAGGCCACTGATCACTGTGTTTTATGTTATGTGACTCTATGTTTATTTGAGTTTGAAATCCCCAATTTAGTCTAAATAATGGCTAACTTTGCATAAATTGTTGTGCTTTGATAATTTCAGAGAGTTGAATTTTAAATTAAAAATATAATTTTAAAACAGTATATAAAGTGAGAGAATAATTGAGATATATCCTCTTTGTACAGTTTGGAAACTGAATGTAAAGCTCAAAAATAGTTTGTGGGAAACAGTTCTCGGGCATTTATTTGGAACTTATATTATTAAAAGAATGTTGGTTCATTTTCTAGTGAAGAAATATGAATAAGTATAGGTACCAAATGCTTTATAACTTGTCAGTTATATTGACAGACAGTGTGTAGAATGAAATAGCAGTTGACAAAAGCAAATTGCATGCTTATAACAGATGAAGAACACTTTCTGAACTCCAACCAAGCTGTTCTGTCAAAGTAGAGGGAGCGTTTATTTCTTCTAGACAGCGTGAAGTCACAACTTTTCTGATTCAACGGTATTGAAAGCCTGGGCAAAAGGATCCTAGCCACTTCTGTCAACTACTGCAGTTAGCAGCTGTGTTACACACTGCTTTAAAATAACATGTCTTTTAAGTGGGTAGAAAGCCTTACTGTGCTGCAGAAAGTATCATTCAAGCAATTTTTAAGCCATAGGTGAACTCTGTTGAAATTTGATACTTGAGAAAACATACAGGCCACATGAATCACTCTGGACTCTTAACTGCAAATGTGCTTTTTACAAAAGGCAAGTTTTTCTTTTTGTTTGAAAATGTTTCGCTTCTCATCCAAGAAGTTTCTTCAGTTCTAATGGTTTGATGGGGAATGGAAGGATTTAAATAAATCCTTAAATAAATCCTTCCATTCTTCACCAGTGTGAAAAAAGCACCTTTGAGACAACCATGATCTGGATGATTGAGAATCTCCATAGACAACTGCAATTTGAATTACTGTATAGAAAATTGTAATAGAAAAGTATATGAGAGCCAGTTAAGACATCAGGCTACAAACCAGGTGTCTGTGAGTTCTAATGCTACCTTGGGCACAAAGCCATCTAGATGACTTTGGACTAGTTATTCTCTCTCAGTTCCAGGAAGGAGGCAATGGCAAACCACTTCTGAAAAACCTTTGACAAGAAAATTGCAGGAACTTGTCTAAGTAGTTGCCAGGAGTCAAAAACTGACTTGAACTACCCCAAAAAATAGTACAGTCTGGTTTTTTTAATGTACAATTGACCCCATCCAAAATTAAAGTGAATAGAATGAAAAATGGAATTTAAACTAGTATTTGAGGGAAAGGATCCCTTGGAGTTCTTTAAGCCAGGGATCCCCAAGCTGGAGGCCATGGCCTGTTGGCCACCAGGCCACATGAGTGGCTGGCCAGTGTGTGCACACTCCCCACTCCCCACTCACAGCGCTGCTGTGAGCACAGCACGGGCCCTAGGGTCACTGTGAGTGCAACACGGCTGCTACAGTCACTGTGAGTGCTGCGTGGGCACTACTGCGCCGCAAGCATCGCTCATGCAATCAAGGCCCCATTCGCGCACACGCATGTGTGCATAAAGGCGCCTGCCTCCCTCCCCCGTCCGGTCCGCCAATCCAGAAAGATTTGGGAACTCTGCTTTAAGCGGAAGCTGAAAATCCATCTAAATTTTTATTGACTCAAAAGTTCCTATATCAAGCAACAGCTGGATTTAGAAAGCCCAAAAGTCTTCCATTTTATGAACCAGAGGTTCAATTTAGAGTATCCGGTTACACTCAGAACATAGAATGATCCTTCTTGGATCCAACCTTAGATATTGTATGTGAAAATATTGAACTAATTGCATTTTAGAAGCTCCAGCCTGAACTGTAGGTAGTAGCCCTTTTCATTTCCCAGCAACCAACCTTTAAGTTATGTTATCAAAGATTACAGCCATACTTATTTAAATATTATGAATTGATCGCTGTTACCTTAATTAAATTTCACAGTTTTAACTGTATGCATTATAAAATAACTATTTCTGTCCATTGGCCCAAAATCTTCCTGTGTTTAATTTCAGTGGATGACCTCAGATTTTAGCATTATGGGTAAAAAAAGAAAGTGTCTTTATTTATACTAGGCATTATTTTATATGGGTTTGGCTTCACCTGCTTTTATTCCAAGCTAAATAATCTTAGCTGCTATAGTATTTCCTCATAGGGGAAACTACTCCAGCATCCTAATATTTTTTTAACCTTTTCACTCTTTCTAACTCTGTATAATCCTACTTAGGATTCAGTAGTACACACTATACCTAGTGACATCATACCCTGGATTTGTATAAGGATATTATTATTTTTTCATAATGTTTATAGTTCTATCTCTAATTATTCCAAGCA
Source organism: Psammodynastes pulverulentus (assembly GCA_025802295.1). Classification (NCBI taxonomy): domain Eukaryota; kingdom Metazoa; phylum Chordata; class Lepidosauria; order Squamata; family Psammodynastidae; genus Psammodynastes; species Psammodynastes pulverulentus. The sequence goes on along the minus strand of JAOYMU010000001.1, from coordinate 113,037,008 downwards.
CTGAAATAACCTTTTTATTAATCGCAGCTGCAAAATGAGCTGACTTTTCCATGGAGATATCCACTATGACTTCTAGATCCCTTCCCAGATCTATCACTGCCAGCTCAGATTTATTAATGTATAGGCAACATTTAGGGTTTTGTTTGTTTGTTTTGTCAAATTCCATTTTTTTTCATTTATGTACATTTAAATGCATTTCCCATTTTTTATTCCCTTAATTTGCAGAGATCCTTGTGAAGTTTTTTTTATCCCTTATTGATTTTATTGTCCTGAACAGTTTGATGAACAATCAGATCACTTATGTACCAGTTACAAATCACTGGTTCCAAAATAGCAATAGCACTTAGATTTATATACCACTTTATAGTGCTTTACAGCCCTGTCTAAGCGGTTTACAGAATCAGCATATTGCCCCCACAATCTGGGTCCTCATTTTACCCACCTCAGAAGGATGGAAGG
>JAOYMU010000001.1:112979144-112990695 GCA_025802295.1 Psammodynastes pulverulentus | reverse complement strand
AGAATGGTGATCTCCCTGCCCCTATAAGTCAGCGCCCCACTCTTTTGTTTTCTGAGTATTTCTTCCCTCGTTTCCCTCCTGACAAATTTAGCATGGACCTCTCTGGGGACTCTGTGTACAATTGCATATTGTGAATTAACTCTATAAACTTGGTCCAGGTCCCAACTCATGAAGTCCAAACTCCTCTCAAGAAATTCTCCCAACAATTTAACCATGACATCTCTCAGGTCTTCTTGGTCCACTTCTTCCAGATTTTGAAACCTAAGGAAATAAGACATTTTGTCCATCTGCAACCCAAGCGTTGCATTGCCTCTCATCTCGTCTCTTCTCTGGATTGCCTGCATCTCACCCTCCAGTCCTTCCACCTTCTTCTTATTTTCTGCCGACTCTTGTTGAACAACCTTTAAATCTTTTTGGATGGCTACAATTTCTGATTTTATTTCCAGTTGTCCTCTTTGCAAATCTTCAAGCTTGTCAAGTTTCTTATCCAAGGTGGACAACTTTTCCAAAATTCTTTCCATCTCACCAGCAGTTGGTCTCTGGCCTTTTGCCATCTTGATAGTAAGGATGTAAGGTCCTCAGGTGAGCACAGACAGCCAAAGTAGGATGAGGTTTCTTTTAAAAGTTCCTGCAATTTCCTCAGGATCCACCAAGGGGCGCTCAAGGAGCAACGAGTCCAGAGTATAGTAAGTCAACCAGGAAGTTGAAGGGAAGTGATGTCATCAAAAATTTTCATAGTGGAGCCGGAAGCTGGTCGCAGCCATTGCTTTCCAGAGGGAGGGGGGGCTTCAAACCTTCTCTCCTGGATCCTTCCACAGCCATTCTGTTCCGGAGCTCAGCAAGGCAAGTGGTCTTTTTATTTTCCGCTCTCCTCTCTCCTAAATATCACGCGCTCCTTCCAGCAGCGGGGGGGGGAAGGCCACCCCCCCGCGCTCCGGAACGCTCCGCTCACCGCTCACCGCTGCTCCCTTCTCTGTCTCCGCTCTCCGGTCACTCTCCGTCCCTTATTTTCCGGGAGGCTGCTGCATGCTATTTAGGAAAGCCCCGGCTCCGCTGGGCACAGTGGCTCAGGCGGCGACCATGGCAATGGCCGCCGCCTGACTCCTCCGAACCCCGCCGAGCCTGGGACGCGTCAGCATCGGCCCACCAGCCCTGGGATTCGGCTGGGGACCCCTGACGAGCCGTCCGTGAGCGGCAGGCGCCCTTTCCGGGACGCCTGGCCCCTGGGGGCCTCGGCGGCGGTTGGATTCGGGCGCTGGGGGCAGAGAGAAAGCCCCGCAGACGTCCGTCGCCGCTGGAAGCCGGAAGTCGAGTCGGGAAATAACTTCTTAAAATAAACACTTTGCTTATGGTCTGGTCAGTAATTATGATACCTAATAAACTTTATCATATAAAACGTCTCACTGTGCAAGATTAGTGATTGCAGGAATTGACTACTGGCATGGAAATAATTTGTGGACCTAGATTTATTTTTCTGTCCTAACATGTCTAAAGCACAAAGCAAACATTCTTCTTGCGATAAAACATTTTATCTACGTGTAAATATGCTCCAACTCAATCTGAACCCAAAGAAGATCAGGGTTCTGATTAGTTCAAACAAAATAGGCATGGAGTTCTAATTTTGCCCCATCCCTGATTCAGAATCCAGCATGAAACTCCACCTCCAATACTATATGTAGTTCTAAAGCTCAACAGTTAGCCATAAATAAATTTTAAAATTATTTTGGTACATGATCCCATGACCATTATGTTTTGCGAGGGCTCATTTATTTATATTGAACGTGAAATATTCTTACTGAAGGTTTCCCTACCGTTTAACAAAATGTATGTTACAGAGCAAGACGTAAATTTTTGGAATGACTAATGTAAGCCCCATTGATTTTGGTGGGAGCACTTTAAGCATGTCTAAATCCATGTCTGGTAGAGTAAATTCATGGCTTAATTTATTTCTTTGAGGAATTAATTCCCATGATGCTGAAAGAGTGATGTGTACTAAAAACATCAGAATTCTGGGAAAAATAGTAACGGTAAAACACAATTAATTAAAGCAGCAATTTAAAATGAATCAGAAAGGTTTCTAAAAGATAACGTTCATTAAAACATCAGATACAGACATAATGAATGAATAAATGCCCTGACAGAATACACAAGTATTGCCAGGCAGAAAAAGCAATGGAGTAGATTCAAAGCAGACATTTTAGAAAAAGCTGTTTCCGAGAGAATTCCAGGGCTAGACAGTCTTCATTAAAAAGACCTATTCTTGAGTACTGTTACCTTATCATCTGAAGGAATTTTGTTCAAGTCCCTTGATTATGTCAGAGCTTAAAATAGCCATGCATGGGAAGAAGCACTCTTTCAGATATTGTGAAAGATTTTGTCTAAATTGGAATGAAAAACCTACTGAAAGCTAGAACATAAACTGCACCCTGCTGGATCAGACCCCCGACCCATCTTCTAGTCCAGAAATCTGTTTTCACAGTAGCCAACCAACTGCACATGCACACTAATCTCAGGCCAGGAACAGTTCCTCATTAAATTAATAATGTGTGCGTGTTTGTGACTACAGTGACAGATAAACTTTTCAGCCCCAGAGTGTCAGGTCAGGCTCTCAGCCATATCTGAGACCTTGTAGTGGACTGAAAAAAGTACTAATTCGTGGAAGATTTGTGCTCAAGTATCTTCTCCAGGTAGATGCATAGATACTGTGTTTATTCATTAATAATGAAGAAAGGAATAAAGGAAATGCCAAACTGCATTACATTCTAAGACAGGTCTCCAATCAGTGGTCCAGGGACCACTGGCGGTCCGTGAGAAAATTTTGGTGGTCCGCAGAACACCCAGGTAGAGGAGCTGCTCCGGGATGACCAATGGGCCAGTCCTGTGACTAGAGCTCTGGAAAGAGAGATGAGAGACAGAGAGATACAGAGAGAGAAAGAGATACACAGAGAGAGAGATGAGAGTGAAAGAAGATGAGAGAGAGCAAGAAAGAGAGAGATGAGAGATCCCAGTGTTTTGTTTTCTGTGGGAAACGGGTTCAAATGACTCTTTGAGTGTTTAAGGTTGCAGAAACAGGTAGCTAAGTGCCTGAAGGACCCCATCCTGACATTGGGAGTCCAGGCACTTCAGCGAGCAGTGCACTGGATTCATATTATTGCTCCGTGGGATTTAAAATTATGAATTTGGTGGTCCCTGAGGTCCAAAAGGTTGGAGACCCCTGTTCTAAGATGAGTACATAAATCTCAAGGATGCTTTGGACTATAATTTTCAAGATCTCTGACCATAAACTGGTGGAACTATGTTCCAAAAGCTTTCTACTCTCTTCCTCTTATCCTTGCATTCCTGTTTATTCCTTGAAACCTTCTCTAGAGAATGATAAGACATACCTTAAACAGTATAAAAGGTGCCTTAGGCAGCTGTATTGAAAAGGAGAAGTTAACATAACTGAGAATCTTGCAGTATCAGTAAAAGATTCATTTGCTCAATTTCAGGAGATTCTCCATAAGACAGTATTTTAAAAATCCTCTCTCATCCTTTCTAGAAAGGTTCCTTGTGGGGTGGGAATTAAAGTTACAGGAAAAGAAAGATCGTTGGGTGACTGATCTTCCACTTGGCTTCGTAAAGATGAAATTACGAAAATAAACCCTAAAATATGTCAGGAAATGGTTTTTTGGAAAGGGGGGGGGCAAGACAGCAATGATAAACCAGTCTTGTTTACCAAGAATATTACATGTACCTGTCCATATAGTCCATCAGGAATCCACCTCAATTTGAAGGAGATCTCTTACTTCTTTCCTGATTGAATATTCAGACAGTCGCAACAGAATTCTTATAACTCAAATATTAAACTGATTTAAAATTGATTCAGAAATTCAAGTAATGTCAGATTTATGACCATTTGTAGCAGGTTTAATCAACTAGTTTTTATCATGTACATTCCCCATATTACAGAAGAGAGATTACTGGTTTATAAGTATCCACCTCAAAAGTTAAGATAAACAATGTCACCCTTAGCACACTACCAGAAGTAATGTCTGTATTTAATACAACTTATTCTTAGGCCAGTGTGCAGAGGTTTGCAGCTTATCTATCTCTTATAATAAATCTACATCTTGTAATGAAACTTCCAGATAAAGTATGATGCCTCCTGAATTATTTCTACAAGGCTACCAGTGCTAACTTTCCATTTTGATGAAATTATTTGCATGCATAAATAATGTAAGAGTCCCCAGAGAATGCGAAGCGATTCTAATTGTATATTTAGAAAGAAACACAAAAACAGCCTTGGGTCTTTTCAGCCCATAATATGTTTAGATGTATCTTCTGTATCATTTGCCAGTTACCTATTGAATAGATTAAACTACCAAGCCAAAAGTAATTTGATTAGAGGAAGAGAACCTTTTAGCAAAGCTCTATTTTTTATGTGGGCAAAGTCCCCCCCCTCCAACCTCCCAAAATAAAATGCAGTGCTAACATAGGCAATCCAAAAGGTTCTGTTTCTTTTCAGTGTAAAATTTATACCAGCCTTCCCCCAATCAAGTCCCACAAGATGTGATGGCCCTAAGATTTGTTGAATGAAAATTCTGGGGGTTGTAAATGCGAGATTGTGAAGGCTGATTCATTTATGAAAGGTTACTGCAGTAAGACATGGATATTGACTTTTATGTTAATTGTAAATATTTTAGAAAAAAAATGTTGGGTACTTTTCTGAATATCTAATTTAGGTCTAAAACGTTAGATATTTTATCTATCAGCAAGATTCTATATTTCAAGGCAGTTGTATAATTTGTCGATGAATCCTCTTATTACCATTAATCAAGAAACAGGACTGTCAAAGACAGTATTTAAATTTAAAGGTCTGCATACAGTAAAAGTGATCTGGAAAAGGTGCTTCAAGCCCCCTTTGCTAGTCATTAAAGCAGTCTGACTTTTGTCACACTTTCACATGAGCCTGGGAAAAAGTCAGTCCTTTAAGAAATATGAACTTTAATGAGTGAATTCCTTAAAACACGCATGCCCTTTTTAAATGGAAAACAGCAAGCTGCTGAGCTGCTGCAGTGTATTATTGTACAGTGTATAATTGAAGTACTTCTTCAATGTAACTTATAATGAGTCTCCAAAATGCAGTATTCCAAGTCTGTTGTGCTCACCACAAAAAGTTTATTAGAGGAAATAGAATAATTTTTTTTAAAGTATTAGTATTTTACAAGTTAGCATTTACCAACTAATTTTCAAAAATGTTACCCAGCCAAAATAATACCCAATATGTATATTGGTAGAACCAAAATATTGCCTTAGACCACATATAATGTTTAGTCTTTCAGAAGTCTTTTACACTCAATTAATTCTGACTAATTAACTCTTGTCAGGAACAATCTATCCTAGCTGCTAAATGAGATACAGGAAAGACACTATGTAAAAAGGGGGGGAAGGGGAGTATGTTTAAACCAAGTGTTTAAAAAAAAAAGACTTTTCCCCTTTGTTCCCAAAGTGACTTTTACATTGGGTTCCAATCTACAGTATTCTTACAGCAAATGGTTGACATCTAGCTTTGCTGAAGTTTTTTATTTTATTTTATTTTTTATTTATTTTGGAAGTGAGCTAAGATCAGATGGAATTCTGGTTCTGGAGAAAAAAGAACAAAATATTTCATTCTGCCTTCTCCAGTTCCTAGCATCACTTTTCGTGCTGTTCTGGATAACCAGGTGATAGATGATGCTTTGGACAGACGATCCAAATGAAGAAACAGGTCTTGCCCCTTTCCTTCGTTTGGCAGTGGAATTCAGCTAAGCTTATGTCTGAATTTAGTGAAATTTATTTCTGAGTTTTTTTATTTATACTTATCGAGAATTTTACAGAAAAAGCCAAAGAAAAAGATAGGAAAGGAAGAAGAAAGAAAAGAATGCAAGAAATGAAAAAAGAAAGAAAACTAACGAAAAATTATGATTTCCAATTTTAAACAGAGGCTTGTTTTGAAAAAAAATCAATGATCATTTGAATGGATTAAAGAGCAAGATTGTTTTACGTAAAAAGAAGGAACATAAAGTTGGCTTATTTGAGCATTGTTAAAATCAAATATGTTATTTGAGGGCAGGTCTTTTTGTTGACATCTGGACTGGAAAAGACATGTATTGGATTTCCTTATAGTTAAGAGTTGAGATGTGGAATGATGAGTTTTATATTTGTTAATAAATGTGATTATTTTAGACCTCCATTTGGATGTCTTGCCTATACCTGGACTGGAAAAGATGTTGTTTGTTGGAGTTGCCTACAAATAAGAGTTGAGTTATCAGATGAAGAGTTTTATATTTGTTAACTAAGAGGAAGTGAAGAGAACCGGAGGTTGTTTTCTCAGTTGGGGAGGGGGGTCCTATTTTTTTCTTTTTGCTTTCTTGCACTTTTTTTCTTTTTACTTTGTGTTATCTTTCATTCCTGTATTTAAAACTTTTAATAAAAATACTTTAAAAAAAGAAAGAAAGAAAACTAATGATTTCCAACTTTCTCTTCAACAGATATTGACAACCCCATCCCTCTTATCTCTTCCAGAAATCCCTTCGACCCTCTATTAAATTCTCATCCTTTTCTGTCTTTAAATCTGTAAATCTTCATTTCACCCATCTGTTAGCAAAAAAAGTCCATAAAGCTTTTCCAGTCTTAAAAAACCCCTACTTCCCCCCCCCCCTGATAAAACAGGTCAGGTTTTCCTAATTATGACAGTTTCCGTCCATTGTGGGAATTTCAATATTCTTCCATCTTTAGGCATATAATAATCTTGCTGCTGTTAACATATACAAAATTAATCTTCCATGAGTCTAAATTTTTTTCTGAATTGACAATATTGGGTAAAACAGAACAGATGACATCTGGGACCAAAGCTCCTTATGAATTCACTGTATGTTACTATGTCTGAATTCTCTACATCATTTCAGATCTTAGCTTGTAGTCACCTGAAAGGACATCATGAAAACCTTTTTAATAAATAGGAAATATTTATTTGAACTGTTGGAATATACTCAATATAAATTGCATTTCTATTTCTTTTTCAACCACCTTCAATTTAAATAAATGTGAAGAATGATAGGGGACGTTTTGAAGAAATAAATCGATTGTACTCCATGGATACTATAGGTTTACTTGGCTTCTATTTTCATAAAAACTAAAAAGTATTACCAGTTTTGAATTCTGTAAAGGTAAAATGTATCATAACCATATATAGTTCTTTTGCAAGTTGGTGATTTTTAATATCAAATGTTTTTCAGTAAATGTGTTAAAAGTACACTTAGCACAATTTTATAAAATTTTATTTTTCATGTGAAAATAAAAAAAATTGCTTTTAGGGAGAGGTATTAACGTTTTGTTGTTTTGTCAATTGCAGGATGTTTTTTTAAAAAATTATAAACAGTTTCTAAAACACTATAACATATTTATGTCATAATGGTTGTATCAATGAGGCTGTTGGATCAGAATTATTTTTATAGATTCTTTTTCTTTTTTCTGTTCTTTTTTTTTCTTTTTATTTTGTAACCTGTAGTTGGTGAGTATTCTTCCTGATTGTTAAGCTGTTGATTCATTTTTACACATTAATGCATCCTTCTTTAACCTTAGCTTGCATGTTAGCAACATAACAGATTCTAACTTTCTCCTTTCTGTACTCATCTGTAAATGCCCTCCAACCTCTACTGTTCATGTCTCATGTCTTACACCTGTTATCTTTTTTATCTTTCTTCCTTTTTCCTTACTTCTGTCCACCTCTCCATCACTTCTTCATTCTCAACAAAGAAAGAAATGGTGTGATATTTCTTCTCCTTCCCAAGCCACCTCTAGAAAGAATTGGCCACTTCAAGGTAAAGGGCACAAAGGCTTGAATTGGAAGGTCTTTCACACTAGTTGTGAATGGTAGGCTGTGCAAGGCACCAGCCTTGACTTTTGATGCACTACCCTACCATTTAGAGTGCTATGATTCCTTGTAAAATGCGAACAAGATGTCTGAATATTGATGTGTGCTGGGCAGGTGGGGATGAATTTAAATAAACAAACAAAAAAACTATTCTCCCATGTGGAAGAGGCTTTTTAAGGCAGAATAAATTTTCTTTTACTGCGGCTTTATATACTCCGTGCCAAATCAGTTGAAAATCACATTTCTTATGGATGGCCTTGACAAGGTATTTGGAAATTGCAGCAATTAAGTTGCTTTTTGACACATCCCTTGTTTATTACGTTATCAGTTTCCTGTAGATTGTTTTGACTACCTGCTTGTTTCCAAACACAGTTCAAGATAGCAGCCTTTATATGTAAGGATACTAATCTTTTTCCTAAGGAGAGAAGTTTGGGAGACTAAAATATTTGCAAGAGCAATCCTCCCATTATAAATTTCCCATATCAAATGGCTTAGGAGCTAGCCTTCTAACCATCAAACTGAGCAATATTGGTAGGAACCCAAGAGAATAAACTGGAATATAAAAGTTAAATTACATGTAGGATCATTTCTAGTCCAAAAGATAGCTTATATCTACCTGTCCACTGATTGATTAATTGATCATTGTAGCTATATACAGAAAAAAAGAGAAAAGCTATTTCAGAAAGTACGTGGCCAAAGCACAAACTACAGGTAGTCCTTGATTTACAACAGTTCATTTAGTGACCATTCAAAGCTACAACAGCACTGAAAAAAGTGACGACCATTTTTCACAGTTACGATCTTTGCAGCATCCTCACGATCACATGATCAAAATTCAGATATCAGCAATTGATTCATATTTATTATGGTTGCTGTGTTCCAAGGTCATGTGACCTTCTGACAAAGTCAGTGGGGAAGCCAGATTCACTTAACGACCGGGTTACTAACTTAACAATTGCTGTGATTCACTTAACATCTCTGACAAGAGATGTTAAGTGAATGGAGCAAAACAAATGTCTCACTTAATAACAGACATTTTAGACTCAATTGTGGTCGTAAGTCTGGATTACCTGTATATATAGCATTTGAATTATTAGGTTAGATTCATGACATTCTGGTTTTAAAAGCAGTTCCTTTCGTGCAGCAATCAGCTTGCAGTAGTGTTTCAAAATGAAAACAAAAAATGTGCCTTCAGATTTGGAAGGAAGGAAGGAAGGACTCTTGAGATTGTCAAAAATATTTCATTAAAGTGGTTTCATAAACATGTATTTTGTAAACAGGAAACACTAAATACATCGTTTTAAGAGTGTTTTGTGTTTTTCAGAAGAATCTGTTCACTAAATTATAATGTAACTTTGAGATTTAATATAATCGTCAAATGCCATCCATAGAAATACACCAGGGTGTATTTACAAAGTGATCTTGTCATAGCATCCACTCATCCTCTGAAAATATAATGCCTAAATATTAGAAAATTCTTTGCAGTGTAATGCAGCACCAGACTCCCTCAATTCTGATATTTTTCATATTAATGAAAGTTCTTCCCACTTGCAAATGGATTCCTTTTAGTTTGTGTTATTTATAATTTGGTCCAAACAGTTTTTGAGTTATTTTGCCATGTTACTTTAATTCTTGGAGAAAAAATACTTTTATTTTAAGATGAATAGAATATAAATGTACAGACATAACTCTGAACACTTTATGATGGACCATTAAAATAACTCTAGGATTTTGGTGCCATCTTTGACTACACTTTATGTGTAAATGCTGATGATAAAAAACCGTCTTTGTGGCCACATCTGTTTTGTAATAAGAATTTTGTTCCTGAGCATGTACTAAGTGCAACATAAACTAGTATTTATTAATGAAAGCCAGGTAATCAGAAAAATATTACGAATAATTTGGATTACTTGAAGAAAGCCATGTTTTATTATCTTTCAAAAAGAATTTTTTTCCATTTGCAGTGGGAAAATGTAGAATTATTACAGAATTATAATTACAGAACTAAATTATAAATAGCAGGATCTGAATGTAGGGCTGTGTGCATGTAGTAGCCAACTGGTACCTTGAGAGTTGATCTCCGCTAATATCAGCCATGTCATCTAATTTCTTTTTAAAAAAAAAATCTTGGCAGGTGAATGCAGACATGATCTGTATGATCTGTTTTGAACTCCAGTTAATCTTAAAAGGCAAAATAAAGAAAGAAATATCTTTCTTTTTTGGCAAACGGAACCCTACCTGCAACTTGTAAGGATGATCATATACTGTACATGCAATCTGGCCTGTTTTGCATGTCTCCGAATTTTGGCTTTTGCAATAACCATATTAACCTAACCTATTACTTCTGCTATTTGCCTGGGGGGCCAATCCAAGGAAAATTACTCTGCTTCGGGTCAACAATACTACCGAGTCCTGTCAAAATAATCTTGTTCCTTTTACAAAGATAATAAGCCACGTAGTATATTCAACTAGCATGATTTATTCATACTTCTTTCCCATTGAATCCTATAAGAATATATACTGTATGTATAACACCAATTAGATGCCACCCTAGCTTAATTTTTAATAACTTCCCAGTCCTTTCTCATTAGTTTGTTTGAAACTGTCCACCAGCCACCCATAATCTAAAATAGATGGGTTTGTTAATTATTCTGGCAGATGAGTTGCTGTTGATGGGACAGATCAAAAGAGAGGATACTGTTTTAGGGTTTGCACTTTGCAAATCTTCTTCTGTAATCAGACTGTTTTAATACGTGAGGTCCTTCTGTTTTCTATAGGGCCCTACCCAGAGACTCAGGCGTCCGAAGTTCCAGCAGCAGCGCAGATGGACAGGTCCGATCTAGCTTTCCCCATTTCTCCACGGACTAGCAAGAGTCGAATGTCCATGAAACTGCGGCGATCCTCTGGCTCAGCCTACAAGACTTAGCGAGGGGCAAAGCCTCCAGCCTCATTTATCAAGACATAAATCTCTCCTCTATGCTGAATATTGTTCCTTCATTCCTCTGCTCTTATTTTTATTTTAAAGAAACATGGAATTTTATTTCAAAATGAAAATATTTTAGCTTTTGTGTTAGAATATTCAGCTTCCTGCTAATCATAGTTTATCAATGCAGAGTATTTCCTGTTTCACTGTTTTGTTTTATTTTTATATATTTTTCCTTGTGAGAGGAAACTAAGACTTTTAACATCTGTGATTAATTACTAGCCACCCCTGAAGCTGGAAACTGCAGGCATGTTCCACTCTTATTTATTGTATAACCCTTTCAAAATAATAAAGATGTCATCTTCAAAGGGATGCATGTATACTTTTCAAACTAAGATGTATTTCCGGAGTTCTCTGCAAATATCACTAGAATCCACAGAATTATGTACAGAGTTATTATATTATAAGAATAAACCAAGTTAACACAGACTCTTCCTCAGCTCCATTATCCTTATTCGCTGTTGGACAGACTTTAACAGCGAGCATTTACTGTTAAGTATCAACAGCTTCCAACTTCCTTGCTAAACATTTGCTTTTCTCTTGGCCCTATTTGGCACAATCTTTCTCTTCCAAAAGTTGAGATCGTCCCTTGGTATATCTGTATACATATGTACAATCACCTATTTTCAAGCACTTTGCCACTTCAGTCATTTGCTTTCAATCAAGTAATGTCG
>JAOYMU010000001.1:112944397-112966307 GCA_025802295.1 Psammodynastes pulverulentus | reverse complement strand
CTTCAAACTTGGCAAGTTTAAGACTTGTGGACTTCAACTCCCAGAATTCCTGAGCTAACATGACTGGAGGAGGAATTGAGCATCACATCTCCAAAAATCAGCTGAAAGTCTCAATTTCTTCATGAAAAGATATGTAGATATGCAATAATTTTTGTTGAATTAACAATAAATTTAAACCTATAAAAATATGAGAGAAATGGAAATTTATTCCCTTCCCTTCTTTAGTGACCTACTGTTCAGGAGAAAGCCTCTTTTATTAGCTTTTTATGATTTTGGTGGAGGACAAACTAAGAATTTTACTGTTTCCAGAAACAGTAATAGTATAACCAAGTTGGAAGGGACTCTGCTCAACTCATACTTGGTGAGGTAGCATTGGATATTAAAATAACTGGAAGCTTAAAAACAATTGCTAATAAGGAGCTTTTTTAAAAAATGTATAGAGTTCATTCTTCAATTTGATGATATATTTAAATAATCAAAAGATTATTAGTTATTGTGGCTTACAATTTTATATGGTGATTTATATTTTGTTGATCATGTTTTTTATATTTAACCTTGTTTAAGTTATAATAATAATTTCAGTCACTAAAAGTAATAGATTATAATTCAGTTGTTTATAATTTACTGACAAAAAATTATGGTATCTATTAGGCAAAAGCCTATTATAAAACTAATTTCATTAAGAATATAAAGTACATTATGCAGACCTTAGTAGTCGCTTACAACTTCTTAGCCCATTACAAAATACTTTTTTATTATTATTTATTTGTGATAAGTAAAAAATAAAATTATACCTGGACATAGCTATAGTATATAGACATTAATACCGTCTTGCAGAAAAATAAGAATGCAAAACATAGATGAGAAGATTATGATTTTAGCCGTTTTTTTTAAATTAAAAAATCACTTTTTGAAACCATGTGCTTCTATATTGGAGTGGAGCAATATGTTTTCCCCTTCTAATTCAGAAGTCAGATATGCTTTACAAGAATATGTGTTTTATACATCAAGCAATTTTATTTCCCCAAATAACTTGTAAAAAGAGGTAGGAGGAAGATACGGTGAGCCCTTTACAGATCACACTTCAGCAGAAAGAATGTGCCCTTCCCTTTTGAATGGGCAAAGTGAGAAGAAATGTCCTAACAACTTGGGGGAAACACTTGGTTAGATGCCAAACATTTCAGTTAAGTTCAAATTTCCACCCACCACTGGCCATCATCTAGTCAGCTGCTCTGAAAAAAAATACCCTGTAAAAAGAAGCAGAAGTTACAATTGTTAAAGTAACTAGGAGAGATAAATTATTATTCTGTTTACTGATGGCAAATAGAATTGGCCCCTACGCTTTGGGTAAAACAGAGGTATGTAACCTGATACCTGATGAATGTTTGCAATTAGATTTTCCATAATTCCAGCCATTAATCATGGCTGTGTCTTAAAGAAGTTACCATCTCTTATACTGTACATTTGAAGACACTAGATTGTTTAAAGCAGGGGTCTTCAAACTTGACAGCTTTAAGACTTGTGGACTTCAACTCCCAGAATTCCTTCTCCAGGCATGTTAGCTCAATAATTCTGAGAGTTGAAGTCCACAAGTCTTAAACTTGCCAAGTTTGAAGACCTTTGGTTTAAAGGGTAGGAGCGTTCCCATTGTCCTTACTTCAAATTCACTCTTGATTTCAATTTGGAGGAGAATACCTAAACGTAATAGTAATTCTTTACCCAATAAAGCAGTTGAATTATATAGAGATCCAAGGACATAACCTTGAAAAACAAGACAAGGATGACAATCACAAAAACATGCTTTAAGCCCTGTCTCTAAGACTGGCTTCTTCCTATTTCACTAATGAATAAGGAAAACTCAGTCATGCTCTCAATGTGCTGTTGTTAATAAAGTATCATTCCAACCTGACTTCTAAAGCCTGTTTCCTGACCTGGCCTACCTCAAAGGGCTGACACTCAAAGACAGCTGTTGCCATTTTAAAAGCTTGTTTACAGCTAATATAGGTAAAAATTATTTGGTTTCCTTTGTGTTAGAAAGTTTTCTTCAGGCTAGGTCTCTTCTCTAGGTGGATGTTGGTTAACAATTCCTGTAAGACTATCATCTGGTATTATAGTGTCTCTTGTGGCTTTCCTGCCACATGGCCTCTTGCGGTTTTCTTATTTGGATTGCTTCCTGAGCTTTGCGCCAGGCCGGAAACAACAGGAAGTGATAAAGGAAAGAGAAATTAAAAGAGGGCTACACACAGGGGAGTATAGGGTTGGGCAAACTGAAGGATACTACAGATTCCATCATTCCTTCATAACAGGATTTGTTCCATCTACACTTGGACTGGAATAGTGAGAGGAGATCATGCATTCTGGACCCAGTGAGTTGCAAGTGATGCTTGATAAATGGACTGTGTTTCTTCTGAGATATTTTATTTCTGTAGTAAGCAAGGTGTTTATTTAGCGATTGTGATTTTGCAATTGCCTAATTATCTCAATGCACCTGAAAATTCTAAAAGGCTACATTTCTTCCTCTGCCAAGCACAATTGAATTTGGGGAACAGAAATATTCTTTAGTGATATTTTTTCTGATGTTCTGTTGACTTCCGTTATCCCCATTCGCTTTAAGGTTCAGTGCACACTTTATTAATTATCTCTCAAGATTAAACGTTTTAGAATATATGTAAATGTTGACACTTTCTACTGTGCAACCAAATAATAGCTGGCCGAAAAGAAGCTGACAAAAGCTAATCCTCTGGAATCTACCCAAGGGAGAAAAAATGGCTTTAACTATTTTGAGTATATTATAAATGGGCTCCCAAATCACTTGCCAATAAGTCAGTTAAAAAAGGATGAAGTTCAGCATTATAATCTTGAGCACAGCTTGGGGGGGGGGGAGGTTAGTATCAAGGAGAAAACTAATATTAGCATTTTTTTGTTCGTGATGCCAGCCCTAAAGTAATAGTAGCTCAGAGGATTAGTTGAAGGGACAGTGCTTTCAGGATGCCCAAGTGGAAAATGGTTAGAGAACTGTAACCCAGAAATCTTGAGTTCACTGTGAATAGTTGTTTCTGAACAGATAAAGAATTGAAAAGCTAAACCCAAAATGAAATATGATAAATTGTTCATACATCTACAATAGGTAATATGTTTTAGATAATTGGAAATGTGGTTCAAATTAGCCAACATTCAAGAAAGCCTTTGCTTCTCAGTTGTAAGTTAGACATGGAAGCTCAATGTCCTTTATTTGAAGCTGCAGTTACTTACCTGCTTTCTAATTTTTAAAGAACGATGTGAATATTATAACACTCATACATAGCAAAATGTTTGGGATTGGCCATCATTTCCAGCCCCAGCTGCTTTCAGGAAATCTCATGCAATACTCCATATACCTCTCCCTGAAATAAGTGTGAAATTGCATGCTTGCTCAGCTGAGATGGTGTGCTTTCTGGTCTCTTGCACAAGAGGTTATAAAATCTAATTGCCAGGTTGTTGTGTGCTTTCAACAGCTGGGGGGGGGGGCAGGGGTGTTGAGGGGGGGAGGTCCCTGGGATCATTCTATATTGGATGTTTTCTGTACCAGAAACGAGACTTCATTGAATGCTCTATAAATATCTGAATGCTCTTTATTCACTTGATATTCATTATTAAGATAAGTATATTTTAAAATCAGTTTTGGGTGATGAGACAAATTTAAAGGTGAAATTGACAGTTCATTAGTCTTAATAAGTGAAGGATGCGGGGGAAAATAATATAGGCAATTAATACGAATGTAAGTTTTCATCCCTGATTATTCTTCATTAACGTTAGTGACAGAACTTTTAAACATTCTTTCTATATCTAGAGTTGAGTTCTTGTTTTTTTAATTTAGGGTCACATATTTTTGGAGTACTGTGCCATTGTTTCTGAGCGTCTCATTTTAAGAAAGATCTTGACAATCTGAGACATATCCAAAAGAAATCAGCCAGGTATTTGGAAAAGAAATCGTGTCTAGAACAGTTATAGCTCTGCATGTTTAACCTAAAAAAGACAGCATGACATGATAATTTTCAAGTACCTGTATATGAAAGAAAAAAAAAACCCCTATCACTCAGAAAATGAGCATTCTTGTTCTCTTATTGTTTCAAAGTACATGTTTAAGGCCAATGAGTGGAAATGGCCAGAAAAACCTGTTTGGCGCTGGAAAAGACTGCCTTGAGAGATGCCGTAAGCAGAGGCCAGGCAGCCATTTCTCAGAGGTTATTGTAGTTGCATCCTGAATAAATGATGACTTAAGCAACAATGATTATGGAGTAGCTTGAATCTTGCCTATTGCCAGTATGCACACCTAACAGGGGAACAAGCTCTTAAGGGAAATAAAGTTGTCCATATTGTCATAAATCATTTGCCTTTTCCTTGTCACATAATTGCAAAATTCAGTAGATAGCAATGGACTAGAGCAAGGATGTCCAAACTTGTCAGCTTTAAGACTTGTGGACTTCAACTCCCAGAATTCCCCAGCCAGCTATGCTATGCTGGCTGGGGAATTCTGGGAGTTGAAGTCCACAACTCTTAAAGTTGACAAGTTTGGACATCCCTGCTTTAGCCTATACTCTTTCCCCTTTTCCTCCCCTTTTCCCATTATTTTCATTTTATATTTGAAAAACTAAATATAGATACTCCTCAACTTACAACAGTCTGTTTAGTGACCTTCAAAGTTATGACACTGAAAAAAGTGACATGACCTTTTTCATACATTCAGATGCTTAGCAACTGGTTCACATTTATGTCAGTTGCAGTGTCCAGGGGTCATGTGACCCTTTATTCACTTAACAGCCATGTTACTATCTTAAATTTATCTGCTTTATCATTCTAACTTTCATTATGAAGTACAGCCAATATCATTCACAATTCTTACATTGTCTTCGGGATCAATTAATTAAATTTGAATACATTAGACTTGCTGGTTGAGGTCTGGCATTAAATGTTTGATGTAATGATGAATTGGCCTTTGAATAATCTCAGGGTGCCATCCTTTTCTTGCTGGAAACACCAAAGGATATCATTTGGGAGAAGCAGTTGTAATGTCTGATGTACTCTCTGAACTCGTTTGCAGCAGTTTTTTTTTAATTGCTATATAAATTGAGAAGCTCACTCGGCAGAACATGAGGTTGCCTATCCTGACCTTTCCCTTCATATAGCAGAAATTGGTGGTTTCTCCAGAGAACAGGAATGCATAATAGGGCAGGGCAGACTTTAGCCATGACACCAACATCAGCAGAAATATTTGCATATGTCGTGCAAGTTGTGCATTTTGTCTTGTTCTTTTTCTCTGAGGTCTTTCTGTTGAAGGTGGGTATTATGATGGTGTTGAGGAACTCTTGGAGTAATCAGTGTTTTGCTACATATCCTCAAGTTGATCTTCCTTTTACTCCTCCATTTTTTTCTTGTTTCCTTGTTCTATACCTTTTTTTGTGATTCTGGAATCGTACAGGCCTTTCATCCTCCGTTTCTTCTCCTTCTCTATGCCACATCCTAACATTTGTGTGATCTCTTGACTATGACATTCCCCCTATCTTTATCGCCTAATTATGCTGACAATAGTTTCATTTAATTTGATTTTTTTTACCGCAATATTGTACATGGTCACCTGAGAACAGTTTAGAATCCCTGCTGGGCTTTCCATTGAATTGTAAGAAGCTGTCAGAGACAGTTTTAAAATAGGATCACGTGACTTCCTGAGGGTTAGGGCAAGACTGGTCTACCTGATATCCAGCAGCTGAAGGAGGGGGCCAGTCTACATTCAGTTTCAGAATAGAAAGCAATTGAAAAATGAAACAGGATGGACAAGTGGCTAATGTATTTGACTGACACCAGAGGGGTTCTGTTTCTACTCCATTTAGTGAGTTTCAGCTCAACACAGGGTTGCTTAAAAGAAATATGGAGAAAAATTGGATATAGATATGTGTGGTGTTTGTATATCAGAGATGGGTCACCTAAAGCAATAAAAAACATACAGGCTTTTCTTCATGCACCTTAAAGTTGTTGCTACATTAAAAGACCCATGATGAGTTAATTCCTTGCTGCTAGATGGGGGAAGGTGCGAGGGATTGTGAGACTGGCTGGGAAAATAGTCATGGAACATTGAAAATGACCATCACATGATTGCAGCAGCAGCCTGAAGCAGCCATAACTTCCCCAAATTCTATTTCCTTGGGAGTTATGAGTCCTGGATTTTCACTGCAGTCTATATATTAGCCCATTTAAGGTGTCTCCGTTCAAAACTGTTGCCGTATGATTCACCATTTCACCCACTGGCAACAAGAGTTTTAGTAGTAGATACATTTCTATAGTACTTTCTTCAAAAATTCTCCAATTATTCCCACTATCACCCCCCCAAAAATAAAAAAATAACCATCTCTGGAACATAGAAAAATCTTTGGTACAGTCTTAACAGACATTATATCAAATGTATCCACATATTTTAATAGCAAGCATGGAATTTGTCTACCCCCTTTCTAAAAGCATATTTACACTTACACTGTTTCCAATCTGGAAGCCAGTTAAGAACCAATGACCATTTTATCTGCAAAGTTGAAGAAAAAAGGGTTACCATGTCAAAAGCTTTAAAAGACCATTTGGGATACATTCCAGGGGTTCCAGATCATCTACAAAACTCTTGCTAGTTAGTGTTGAATATATATAAATATATAGATAATGAATACAGACTTTCTTTACCAGTTATTATCTTAAAATATCTGTCAACTGAATTACTGTATGAATTCATTTGCACCAATTTTTCTCATCTGAATTCAAGCCATCGTCTCAATATAAGATCTCGCTTTTCTTCAAAAGGAACAGCTTCTCTGGATCTGCTGCTGAAAGCCTCAAAGCAGTTAAGCTAATTGAAAGTTGGGATTCCTTTTCAAGAAGATACTTCAGCAGAACGCCAGTGCTGAGTGGCTGTGGCTGCTTTATAGTTTTCAGATGGAGATGCAGAAAGTCCTTCTCTTTATAGAATGGTTTGTACAGACTTATTGAAATGTCAGGAAGTCAGTCCAACTTGCCAGCAGGAGAAGACTTTTATCAGTTACTGTATGAATTTTCAGGTCATCTTTCATATCACAGAGATTCTCCAGAGCAAGAATCACTAGCTTGGGGTTTTGTTTTGTTTTTCATTTGTCAAAGCTTTGTTAATTTGTTTCAGTGTGTATTGCAATTATAATTGGATTTGTGTGGTGTTGGTACAAATGGTGACTTGTCTGGATATGGGGACAGACTTGTGTTGGTTACAAAATTCCTAGAAAAATCACGGTCTATCATTGTTTTTATTGGGTACAAGCTTCCATAATGCCCGAACAACACCTAACATTGCGAGAGGCAGAAAAAAACTGCTTGTCTCTAAAAATGTTATATGTTATTATTTATTAGAATTATTATGGCCACTCACTCAAAAAGAAATGTTGGAGCTCTCATTTAAGAACTTTTGAAAATATCTCTACTGTTGCATCAAAGCCATGAAGGTGTTCATTAAGGTATAGATTGAGAAGCATGTTTTTCTTTCCTAAATTTCTGCCCATTTACTTTACCCAATAAAATTCAAGAGCATTAGTCAGTATAGCCTTCAGAATCCTTCCATTTTTTATATGACAGTAGGTAGAGGCAATGCCTGGAGTTTATTTTTTACACATCTATAAAGTGTTCTAAACTCAAAACCTGAGGTTTAAAAATCTTTTTAATAGCTAATAAAATGCTGAAAATCCACATTGTGCTTTCAATCTATTTTTTCCTCTACAGGACTATAATTAGAATAAAGCACAGTGGAAAATGATATATGCTATTTACACTTACCCTGACAAGGCTTGGGATCAGGTTAGAGAAAGCCCAAATAAAATAAATTTCTCTTTGGTTTACCCGCTAAACTCTTTCTCCATAATCTCTAATGCAGATTCAGAGAAGATTGGTTCCTGTTAATATTTAAATAGGCTTCTGAAAACTATTTTCAGGTAATGAAACAGCATGGCTTTTGAACTTCAATCCACAAGCGTAGTGCTGGTGAGTGTTTCAATCTCTTAACTGAATTAGGAAATCACCAGCCTGTAAAACGGTGCATGTTCTTTACATCATCCTCCCATTTAGGTCAATTTGCAGAAGGCAGTTTGGCTTCAAACAATTAACATTTCACAGTCGAAGCAAACTCAGACGAATGCATTCTTTCCTCTAAAGCGCTATTATTTGCATTTAAGTGGAACTTGTATGTTCAAACAAAAATACAAATTATGCGAGAAGAGCTGTCCTTGATGTTGAACAGTATTTCTTCCCATTTTTATTAACCACTTCCCATATCTGTACAAAAGGAATACCTTTGCCTTGGTAAACTCCAATTCCCTGAACATTGTATTTGAGATATACAATAGTTCTACAATAATGCTGTATGGATAATAATTGCATTTGATAACACTATGTCACAGTATATTCATGAACTGGAATAGATTATTAACAAAGTCAGTAAATGAGTAGGCATGGTAATAGACCAGCCAATGGGAGCTGACTGCCTGGGTGTGGTTTAGCTCTGTGCTTTGCTGAGAACTGAAACTGAAACTGAAACTTCTTCTACTCTGAATCCTGAAGCTGTAACATGTCTGCTTCTGTGTAACTACTCCATGTTGGAGAAATCTGGTATTGTAAATTTTACTTGTTATTTGATATAAAAAGAAGTTAAATGAATCCTCAGTCATCTGTGTCTACTTTTCTGGTGCTGAATTTACGCTGCCAAACTCTTAACACACTGAGTGGCAATAAATCTTCTAAAACAATCAATAGAAGTGAGTACTCATTTTTTTGTGATAGTAATACTGTTTTAACTGTATCACATGTACAGATGAAAAATATATAGCTGTCCTTCAAAAGTATAATATTTACCAGTCAGAAGTTCTGTAATGGTAAGAACATGTGTTTGTGTGTGTGTGCGCATGTGCGCATGCACGCACGTGCGCACAAATAAACATTTCATTAGCAAAGCAAGAAAAGAAAGCCAAATGTGCTATATTATCATTACTGGTAGCCATTGATAGTGTTTTAAAAAAAAATACAACTCAAGGGGATAAGCATACCAATACTCCTTCTTCCTCCTATTTTCCCCACAATAACAGCCCTGCAAGGCAGCCTGGGCTGGGATAGAGTGATTGGCCCAAAGTCACCCAACAAGATTTTCATGTCCAAGGTGGGAATAGAACTCCTGGTGCCCAGTTTCTAGATGCTTGCCTTAATCACTACACAAAACTGACTTTCTCTCTCTAGTCTTGTCCTCCTTACATTTGTCTAAACTTCCAGAATAAACCTCAATTACTGCCTTTATTGTAACCGTTCAAAGTGCTAAAAAGGACTATTATGACCTATTAACACATGTACAACCCTCACAATGTCTTTCATTCACACAATTTCCATGTTCATACTTGACAGTCAGCTTCCAACAAGCAGAATGAATAGGAAACTTGGTAGTGAAATTGCAAGTCACAGTCACATGATGCGATGCCTTGCCTAACAACCCACAGGGACTCACTTAATGACTGAATGGGAAGTGACATTATTATCTTATTAGTCATGTCAGGATCGCCAAGCAAGGACTGTGTGTATTCAAGTTTGCTACAAGTTCCACGCAGTATTTACCAGAATATAAGATTATCTAAATAAACCAGAATAATATTATCTCTTCCCCCAAAGAATGATTAGAAAGAAAAACAATGTCTATTAAACATATTTTCAAACTACGACAACACACACATTTTAAAAATAAGTAAGATGGAGAGGAGAAAAAAAGTAGTCTGTCTTTCAGTAAGCATAGTATGAGTTACGCAAAGAATTTCCTTTTATTGATTCTGAACCTGCCATCAAACACAAATTTGGAATTTTGTTGACAACATTTTCATAAATGTGACATATTTTTGCTAATAGCAATGAAAATCCAATATTTCCCATCTGTCATAAATATGAAAATTGTATAACCTGCTCATGGAAGAGACAAAAATCATCAATTATGCTTTCTAAAATACACATTGCATACACAAAGGCATTTATTATGAGAATCTTTCAGAAAGAGACAAACTGCCCACTTCAGAATCTCTGAGTTTTTAACTATTATTAAATATATACCATTGAGAGAAAAGATCACCTCTGCTTTAATGTGGAAAGGAAATTCAGAAAATTAAACTGAAGGTGGAGCATCACATAAGTAAAATGAGGAAATAAAGAATGAATTTTCCTTGGTTCTGGAACAGAAGCAGAAGAGCATGGGTTTTGAGAAAAAAAACCCAAAGAGTAAGAAAATAATGGAGCAGGGGGGGAGAAATAAGGAAGAGAGAGAAAGTGAGAAAATTCCAGATAAGAATACAAAAATGAAGAGAAAGAAAACTGTGTCCATGATAAAGCAGAAATATGTCCTGTTCAGGCCAGATATACACAAGCACATCAAGAGGTGGTTGCAAAATTAACTCCTATGTTTTCTGAAATAAATATAAGTAGTCCTCCAGTTATTACCATAATGGAGCCTGCCCATCATGATCATAACTTGTGATGGTTATAAATTGGGTCACCTATCTGACCAACCTGATCTTAGGACTTTTTTACAATGGTCGCTAATCAAACCACTGTGGTCATTAAGTGAATGCCACAGTCATTATGTTAATCTATGGTTCATCATGGGCACAGATTTGCTGAAAACCGGAAAAAATGCCAGTTTCCTGCAAAAATGTCATAAACAGCAGATACAGGACTGAAGGCCGCTACAAATAGCCATAGATGTGGCCAGTTGTCAAGTTGCACCCCTACAGTTACATGACATGTGACATGCACCATGTCATGTAACTGTACCAACCCTCTGGAACGAACTACCTCAAACGCTGTGGATGCTCCCTGATCTAAGAGCATTTCGCAGGGAGCTAAAGACCTGGCTCTTCCGGCAGGCCGACCTGGGATGACCAAGGGGATTTTAAATGAGGGTTTTCATATGTAAATTTAAATTTAATTGCATTTTTAATTGTATATTGTTTTATCTTTGACTATGTTTAAACCACCCCGAGTCTTCGGAGATGGGGTGGTATATAAATTTAACAAATAAATAAATAAATAAATAAATAAATAAATAAATAAATATGAGTGTGAATTTCTCCTGGGTCAGTAATGTTGGAAGCTGCTAAGCTGTCAGATGCTTAAAATGTTGCAATTTTACCATTCTGCCAAATGCCTCGTACCCTGACCTGTATATTAACAAAGCAACCTGTTGAGGCAAGTCATGCTCTAGATCAGGGCTGTCAAAATCCCAGCCGGTGGGCCAGATGTGTCACACTCTGGACACACCCATGCCAGGTTTAGCAAAGGGGGGGAAAGTCCTGATACATCACGTGATGCCACCATGACGAGTTGAGTTTGACACCACTGCTCTAAAACAGTGTTTCTTAAAATGTAGACCTACAAACAAACCCCCAACACTCTCTCTCAGGAGTCTTCAAAATCAACATTATTTGTCAGTCTATGTTGAAAAACAATGCAACATTTAAATTCCATCAAACAATTTGAAAAATCATAGCAGCAGCAAATGCCTCGATTTTACATTTTAATCCAGTAAATAATGATAAATATTGCCCATACAAACATGAGCTTGTTTGGGATCCTCCATGATTTTTAAAAAGTGGGAAGGGATGTTGAGAGAAAAAAAATTAAGAAACATTGCTCTAGAAAAATACCTTCTGTTGAGACAGAGTTTAGCTAGTCAGCCACATGAGAGATAAACTGAAAAAAATCTGACATATTATTTTTTTTAACCACAGATCCAAACCATTTATGCTCTTGACCTTCAGTTTAAGGTTTTGCTAAGTGTGGTCTCATTGACAATATCCTAAATGGATATTTTAGTATTGAGAGGCAACAATTAATGTATCTTTTGAGTCTCCTGGTGTTCAAAAAATTGCCCCAAGTGCCAGTAAAGATACAAATTACTTCACACCAGAGTTAACTTAACTTAAGTTAATGTTGAACTGCTTTAATGTACTAATACTTCTGAAAATCCCTATTGAGTCCTATGATTAATCAATATTTATTGGTTAAGCGGCTATCTCCAATTCACCATATGGCCTAGCATGATATTGTGCAAAACATTTTAAAAATATTTTTGTCAGTTCCCATTAAGAACATATCACGTGGAGATATCTGCATGTTGTTTTTGTTCAAGATTTGTATTCAAGGCTTCCTAGTGTAACCTTCAATCGCTTTAGAAATTAACTAAAATGAATATTATGATATATTTTTCCAGATACTGACAGCAGTGAGCCTTGAAACCCTAGGTCTTCAGACAAGGCAGAATAAAGTGAGCCAAGTAAGAGCACATTGAAAAGTCAGTGTGTGTGTGTGAGGGGGAAGGAAGCCAGTATAATAAGGAATCAAAAAGCATTAAATGACAAGATTAATGAACAGAAAGGTCAGATGTAATCAATCTTCCAGGTAATCTGTTAGTCGATGTCTAAGGTGGCCATATCTGAGATGCAAAACTCTAGATGACAAGCAGATGTCAGCAGAGAGTAACAGAAAGCTCTTTATACAATAT
This sequence comes from Psammodynastes pulverulentus, assembly GCA_025802295.1. Taxonomy (NCBI): domain Eukaryota; kingdom Metazoa; phylum Chordata; class Lepidosauria; order Squamata; family Psammodynastidae; genus Psammodynastes; species Psammodynastes pulverulentus. Next base: position 112,953,745 of record JAOYMU010000001.1, on the reverse strand, counting down.
CTGTAGCTCAGAATGAATACCTTTTAAATATAATACAGTAGAAAACCAGGATTCATATCAATGGATTTACAAACAAGCAAAATTGATGGCTAGTGTCCCCAATATCGGTTGAAACCAAGTCCCACCTTAGCCATAAAAAGCTATCTGGTGAACTTGGGCCAGTCATTCTCTCTCAGCCCAACCCACTTCACAGGGTGTTGTGGTGTGAAAAATAAGAGGAGGGAGATAGAATATATGTTCACTGCCTTAAATTATTTGTAAATATAATAAAGGTGGGATACAAATAAATAAATAAATAAATAAACAAACAAACAAATAAATAAATAAATAAATAAATAAATAAATAAATAAATAAATAAGATAAATAGAATGGGAATTATAATACCTGATATGACATCTCTGCTTATGTGTTTTTTAGGAGTTCATAGTATAAGGTGAGTGTTCTCTGTGTAGGCTAGAGAGAGCCTTGTGGAGTGAATCTGTTTGATGGTTTGTTTGGTTTGTTTGTTTGACTGTGGGTATTTGCAACTGTGCTTGTATTATCTTTTTTAATGGCTTTTGATGTCTGCATTTTGCCTCTTTTTGTGGGGGACAGTTATATAGCATTTCCCCTCTGCGAGGAAAGTTCATTTCCCCAGTGGGTTTACGGGAGGATTTGCTTGGGGAGTTCTATGGTTTTCTGAAGGGAATGCAAGCCTTTCCCGAGCTAAACTATTTTGCCTTTTGTAAAGTGGGAAATTGGTTGTGTTTTTCTGGAAACAAACCTGTGATTTGGCATTTAGAGGTCAGATCCCTATCGCTTTCTTATGTCCAGGGAGGGTTTAGATGCGAACAGAAGAGCGTTGCCATGGTGATTAAAGAATGAGGAGAGCCTGAAGAAGGAGCCTTTTTCAGCAGCCCTCCCCTTCTTCTGTGGGTTGGCAAGAAGTTTGGGATGACGTTCGAAATAAGCCAATATGCCAGCCAATAAAGATAATACGTTGTTTAAACCAAGCAGAATTTTACAATCAGTTCTGAGCTGTGGTTTTATAACATAGTTTTAACCAAAAAAAATCACAATTTGCTTCCTGAGATATAGCCAAACATTCAACTGAGTTACCATTAGGCAAAACAAGTTCCAATTTAGCATTATTTACAAACAAGGCAAGACAGTGCAAACGTAGGAGTAGTCAAAGTAGTTAAATTTTCCCTAGATATCATACAATCATATCCCCTTCTATTAAAACACTGAAATATGCCACTGCATACTTTTTTCCATGTGGACATAGATCAATTAAGGACCATACTTTGGTTACAATTGTTTGCCAACTATGAATCCATCCAATAGTGGAATCATCCATCCCACATTGTTCAAAAACTTTCTAAGAAGAAGGTTATGGTCTCCTTTATCAAATGCTTTGCTAAAGTCTAAGTTCAGTACATCTATAGCGTGCTTTTGGTCCACCAATTTAACATATTGTTACAGAAAGCAATAGGATTTATCTAGCATGTGTGTGAGACTCTTTTTAAGAAATCCATGTTGACTTTTCTTGTTCACCCTCTTCATTTCTAAATGTTTGCAAACTCACTTCTTGACTCCCTTTTCTAGGACTTTTTGAAGTATTGAGGTCAAGTTGATTGGTTTGTAGTTTCCTGGATCTCATTTGGTCCCCCCCCCCCTTTCAAATAATGGATCAATCTTGGTTTTTCTGTGTTCTTCTGGGCATTTCTCCTGGACTTCTCTAAAACTTCAGTCAGTGGCTTTGAAACGACATTCACCAGTTCCTTTAATTCCTAGAATGTTATCCAACTGGTCCAGCGCACTTGAATTCATTAAGAGCAAATAGGTGTCCCCTCACCAATTCTTTATCTATTTTGATCTATATTTCACTTCTGCTCCTCCGAATGCTGCTTCTGACAAGGCAGACGGCTATTCCATTTCTGAAATGGCAAGTATAATATAGGAATTAAGTAATATAGCCTTGTCATTGTTGCCTGTCACCATTTTATTATCCTCTCCAAGTAATGGATCAACTGTTTCCTTGGCTTACTTCTTCTGGACTATTCAAATAACGCTTTTGGTTGTTTTTGGCAAATATAGCAAGCTTATCTCATGCTGAAATTTAGCCTTTTCAACCCCTTCTTTTCAGATTGAGTCTATTTCCTGATATTCTGCTTTTGTTATGTGGCCCTCTTTTCTTTTGTTAAGCTTGTCCATTTTGTTTCTTAGTTTATCTGGGAGGGCTTATGCAACCACACCTGTCATGTCCCTTTCTTCGGTACTGATTGTGTTTGGGCCTTAATTATCTCATTTTTCAGAATTACCTAAGTTTCCTGATCTTTTTTTCCCCCATCACAATCTCCATCTATGGGAACCTTCATAATTTTTCTCTTATCTTGTTGAATATGTTGCATTCTGTACTGATTGTGAAGTTAAACTATGTAATTTCTCTTTGCTTTCTTCTCTTTGCTTTTCTGCTTCATATTCTTCTTCCATTCACACTGGTCATTACCATGATATTCCAATAATATGAGACATACTGATTAGCAAAGTTCAACATTATTTCCACTGAACTATAAAAACTTTTCTTTAAAAATTGAAAAAAACTGTGAATGAAGAAGCAAATATTAATTGAAAAAAAGAAATGACACACTTATCCTAAAATACCATTCCATTTGAGATTATGTATTTTAGTGACTATATTCAGCTTTTAAAATAGTAGGCTTTTATAGTATGTTTTGAAGCACAGATGTTGGTACTGAAAATGTATTTCTATATGAAAAGAAAACAGTAAATCAAAAATATATAGTATAGTATTGTGTACTGTATCAAACTATGATGAACCATTGTATTCACTTAAATGAAAAGTATTTTTTTTTTAGAATTCTTTGGGGTTTTTTAACATAAAAATGTCCACAATGAATTTTTAAAAATAACCCAGGCAAGGTAAGCCACTGGTAATTTGTAATTTATAACAGTTTTCTGTTTTACTGAAAGCAAAGCTACATAAATCACAACTTCTTTTGAAGCCTGAGGTACTGAAAAATTAAATCAGCAGGCCTTGTTATTGATGTTTTTTCTAGCACAAATGTTTTGAAATCCCTGCCTTTCATATGTCCCTGAGAAATAAAAAGAATTGTGTGATGAATCATTTGAGCTATTAATTCCTTTAACAGATTCATATCCAACACTTTCTTTCGTTATTATATTGGTCACTATTTGTCCTCTAAACAACCTTTTCTAGATGCTGATTTAAGGTCCCATCTCACATTTTTTAAGCCTCAGCAGAGATTCTTTTTCATACAGAATAGTAATGTGTATGGGGGGGGGGCGTCACAAAGTCTGTAAATTAATTCCAGCAAGGGCTATGCCGTGATTTCTTTAGATTTTAAGCAACTTCAGTCTTCTTACCTCTGTTGTTTAGAAGACTGACAGGAAAGATTCCTTCACTGATCCACTGTAAAGGAGCCCACTCTCGTTATACTAATTTCCTTCTCCTGTTCATGCCATATGAGCTATCCCAGGAGTTCTGAGTTAAGTGAATATGTTCCTTTTCTTCACATCCTGGGCAATACGTGGAAAGCTTGGGCAAGGACCATGTTTACTTATTATTTATTAATTTTTGTAAACCCATCTTAACTCAGCAGGGATCCTAGTAGTAAACAACAAAAAAATTAAACTACCCAAATAAATTAAAATAATAATTGAAACATCCACAATTAAATCATTTTTTAAGCATAACAATAAATGCAGGAGCAAAACTCAGTATATCCTAAATTATTCCCTGAACACTTCTAAATAGAAGGGACTAATCTCACTTCTGGAAGAAAAATGTTGCACAAAACTGGATCCATCATCAACAACAACAAAATGTTCCTAGACCTCAAACCACTTCATTCCTCAAAAGTAGGCAACCATATGAATTCTTCCAGAAATCATCTATCAGGCAGGCTGATTTCAGTAGGAAAAGGTGGTCCTTGAAGATACTAGGTAACAATCCTAATTAGGGCTATACAGATTATAGGTTACAACATTCTGAATTGCAACCATCAATCTTTTGATGGTCAATGAAGGACCTGTAGTAGTGATTTGTCATTGTGGCTCATACCAGCCCACAAATGAACCTACATGTTCTGCACCAACTGCTGTTTCCAAATGGCCCATGTAAAGTACATTGAAGCAATCCAACATCTTGTGATAAGCATTGATTATTACTGTTAGGCCATTCTATTTCAATTAGGACTACAACAGTGACATCCATCAAAATAAGGCAAATGACCTCTGAGCATAGTCTCTACTTGCCCACCGAGCAGTAGCCATGAGCCCAGAATAGCCCTCTGTTCCTTGCACTTCAGTCCAGAGTCAGTGCTGGGGCTGGAAAAGAACTTCTGTGTAGAAACAGTATCACCAACAGAATTACTTCAGCCTGTTTCATCAGTCCAGACTTCAACAGCCACCCCAAACTGGGCAGAAACTTTCATAACAATATTAGATCACCCTGGGATCAACTAGGGAGACGTAATTGAGTAGAATCAGAATACTGGTGATACCTTACCTGAACTAAAGATGACTCCTCCCAGGTCTTTCATAAGAACATTGAAGAGAAGTATGGAAAGAACAAAACCCTGAAGTCTCACACAAGGAAATTGTCTCCAGGTTGACCACTCATCTGCCGCAATACCATCTGCAGCCATTTCCTCAGAAAATTTCAGAACCTCTATAAAATAGTGCTTCCAATCCTCACATCTCCACGAGTAGTAGAGAAGAACATCATGATACTAAATACATCAAGAAATCTACTAAGATCAGGAGAAATGCATTATTCTTGGTTCTGACACAGAACATTGGACCAGAGCAACAAATGCTATTTTCATTTCACATCTGCATATTTTAATTTAGACAGTTCAAAAAAGTCATATAGGAAACTTTTTAAAACTACCTATATTATAATTTTCCCAAGAGCCCCACACAGTATAAAAAGGATAGCAATGAGGTCAGTTTAATTGAATCTTGCAGATTTCTGTGCCTTTGCATTTATCCAGATACTTATGCCATCTGCTGTGGGGGAGGGAAAACTAGGTTGAAGGATGTAGGGAATATTGAATTAATCTGTGCATTAATTTCTGACAAGCTACTGGAATTTATTCTTGTTTCACAATCCCAGACTACCTTAGATGAAGTTGATTATATTCATGCATTTCAGGTAACCTTGTAAATCAGTTAGGGTTAGGAAACAGTAGATCCCTCACTAACCCAAAGCTCATGGGGGACAATGGAGATAAAGGTGCTGCAGGTGTTGTAGGCTAGCTATAATTCCCCAAATGAATGGAAAGATTGTGATGGCCATTGTCAGTATAAATGAAAGTTCAGCTGGTTGCTTGCTTAGTTTATGTGCATATTGTCAACTCACGAAGTTTCCTGACCTGCTCCCGAGTTGCCATACGCAGTGAGATGGAAAATCTCACCTCGCAGCTGCACTGAGGAATTCATACCTCAGCCAAAGCAAAACACATCCTAGCCGGTCGAAGTCAAGGCCATCTCCACAGAGACCCACAATAGAAGGAGGGAGTGACTTCTACGACCTGCGAAATTGTTTCATTGGGAAATGTGACTGGTGACACACCTTGGGGGGAGGGAGCAACAGGGTCAGAGGCAAGGTGCGAACTTTGTGAAGTCAGAGCTGGCTTCACTTGGGTTGTGCTGAGATGGCACTCCTAATAAACAATTGGATTTTTTATGAAAAATGTCTTGAGGCTCCTGATTTTATTAGGGCATTGGTCAGAACCCTGACACATATAATGGAAGGACCACAACCTTACTTTAAGAAATTAATAAACTCTCAGTTCTTTTTATGGTTCTTAATCAGGACATACATAAAGGTCTTACAATGTGGCCAAAAGAGATTTCAAAACAATCTTGATGAATCTTTTTGACAGATCTTGTACAATGCTTCCTGGTAATAAGACTCATGTATTATGTATGGTAATAAATAGATGACGATGATGCCTGTATTTTAAAAAAAGGTCTTGTAACAGAACAAAACAGAATAACAGAGTTGGAGGGAACCTCATAGATCATCTAGTCCAACTCCCTGCTTAAGCCGGAGACCCTACACCATTTCTGACAGATGGCAGTCCAGTCTCTTCTTGAAAACTTCCAGTGATGAAGTTCCCACAACTTCTGAAGGCAAGCTGTTCCATTGGTTGATTGTTCTCACTGGAACAGCTTGCCTTCAGAAGTTGTGGGAGCCTTAATTGTCCTATGTAATCATATCTTAATTGATAATGCTAAAAGTGAAATAAGGAATGCCCTTAATAACATAATTGTTTTCGACTATTCATTGAATTATACAACTTGGGTGCCTGTCCCATTTCATATGTGGGAAAATCTCATTGTACATGAGTCACATTGAAGCAGCAAAGGGATCAGCAAATTGAAAGCAAAATATATAGAGTGAGGCCTCTCTAAGCAAGGTTGTTTCCCTTTCCTTCCCCACCAATTGGGCTTTTTAGAAAATTTCTGTTGATAGAAACAGGAAGCTTTCTCCTACTCCTCCAAAAATCAAAATGAAGCAGCACAAAGACTAGTTTCACAGAGAGACAAGGACTAAACTTTCTGTGCAAGCTCCTCTTATGAGCTTTAGGCCAGGAAACATCTCTCCAGTGGAACTAAGATGGAATCCCTCCAGAGCAATGAAAGGAATAATTGCGATAAATGAGAATTCGTTTTGGATTGTACTACAATGTACTTCAACATGGGAAAGGTCACAATGATCATATATATATATATATATATTAAGGGAATCTATGTGCATCATACCAAAGTTTCCTTAGAAGGACCATGGTTTTCAGTAAGGAATAAGATCTGTAAGCAAAGAAGGGGCAAAGGTTTGTGGAGTACATCCCTCCATTCCCCACTATCCAGCCAGAGCTGAAGAAGCTTCTTGGATGGGAAGCGAAATGTTTTCAAGAAAAAAAGAAAAAAAGAAAAAAAAGAAAAACCAGAAAGTCCAGTTGCCTCTTGAAAAAGCACCTTTGGGACAACCATGTACAGTATCTTTCAGGGTACAATAGCAAAATGGAAAGGGTTTTTCAATCAGGAGACGGCAGTTTTCTAAAAACAGGTTGAGAGACAGCTATAATTAATGATTCAAAGATAGTAAAGCACTTAAGGAAGGAGAAACATAAATGCTTTTTACCATTGTTAAAAGGAAAAAAGATTTTACAATAGCAAATTGAAATGAATAATGACAATAAAGCAAATAGAAAAGCTAAAGATTATAATAACAATTTAAAAAAAAAATATGGAGCAGACATTTTAGTAAAATACTCTTAATTGACATCCTAACTATTGGGAGGTTTCTAAATGTGCTTGGCTAGTGTGATATATTCTATTTAGCCAGAGAACATGATTAAAAGCACATTGTCCTGTAAGCGCTGAAATGTGACTTTTGAAAATGTGGCCCATTATCCCTTTCCACTGTTTCTCAAAGAACCAGGCAGGAAGCAAGATGCGAACTGTTCTGGCCTGAAATGTCTTCTTATGTAGCAATTCCAAGGTAATTATGTCAATTTCTCTTAGCTATAAATCTATTGATTGCAATTTTATGTGGAGTTCGTGTTAGCGTTGGGTTCTTTTTTTTTTTTAAGCCATAATTTCAATCCCTTCTGAACTATAGGAAAACGTTTGAACTGGAATCTTTAGCCTCAATATATTTGATTATATGACTCAGATAAGAGCATTAATTGCATTGACAGCAATTGGAAGATTTTGGCTCAAACACTATGGTATTTATCATACACTTTTCATTATGCTGATCACTGGGAATATGAAATCTATAATGGAATGATCTTTTTAGCAAATTTTATTTTGGATATTCAAGTATTAGAGACATACTGATCAAGAGGTAATTTGAGTCTCCAAACGTTTGCTCAAAAAGACTGGATAACATTGTAAATTAATAGCTTTTTAAAATATGTGTATAGTCAACATTTCCCAAACTGTACTTAACCTCAAAGTATTTCATTTCTGCCTAGTAGGTCTTATGGATAGGGACACATATTATTGGAATCCTACTGAAATGCTTATTACCTTTGCAGAAATGTGGAGAGAGGCTTTGCATATTTCGAGCACCCAGGGCAATTGTAGTCTCAACCTGCACTTACTACAATTAGTACAATTACAAAAGCATGTGGGGTTTTTTTAATTGTTAAGAGCATTTGACACCTCCTTCATCATGTGAATAGCTCGCCAGTAATAACTGGACTCTCCCCAAATAGTACAATGGAGTCATGCACAGGAAGTTAGTTTCCGGAGGCTTCTGGGAATCTTAAAGTTAGCAGAAAAAGAAAAAGATTTAAGCAGGGAAGAAGAAGCATACTGACTCTTGCCTGTCAACAACTTCTTCAGCTTCAACCACAAAAATACACAGGCAAACAACCGATACAAACTCAAGGTAAACCGCTTCAAACTCGATTGCAGAAAATACGACTTCAGCAACAGAGTGGTCAATGCCTGGAATGCTCTAACCGACTCCATGGTTACAGCCTCAAACCCTCACAGCTTCAATCTCAAACTACTGTAGACCTCACCCTATTCTTAAGAGGTCCTTAAGGGGGGCGGGCATAAGGGCACCAGCATGCCTACTGTCCAGTCGTGGTTTCCTCCTGGTGTTGCCACCGGTTCACTGATTGTGTGCATGTGCGCGTGCAAGCGTGTGTGTGCACATTCTCCCTCTGTGCGCACATGCTCCCCCACCCTTCTGCGCATGTGTGCACCTATTGGCACGTGCCTACTACGCATGTGCGCGCCAATCATCAGGTGATGATCGGCGCACACATGCGCAGTAGGCACAAGCCAGTAGGTGCGTGCATGCATGGAAGGAAGGGGAAAGCACGCGCACGTGGGGGGAGGGTTTTAGCTACCGGTTCAGCTGAACCGGTACCCATATTTTTTCTTCACTGGTTCACCCGAGCGGCAGTTTTTGCTGCTACCAGTTCGGCCGAACCAGTGTGAATTGGTCGAATACCACCTCTTCTACTGTCCCTGTCTTACTGTCCCCATTTATCTGTATTTACTTCCTTTGTTCATGTTTATGTTCATATCTATACTTGTTATCTTGTATATGTTTGACAAACAAATAAATAAATGAATGTGCTCTACCAGAAACACACATAATTGCTTGCACTATTGCATTTTGCATTGGTTTAAACGTCTGCATACATTTCCAAGGAAGCTTCATATTTTTTTTTATAATAAAAAGTTTTTATTGGTCACAAATATACAACTATATCACATAAAATATGTTGAATTTTCAATTATCTTTTCAGATAAAAAATTATTTTTCCGAATTTTCTTACGCACAGCAG
>JAOYMU010000001.1:112928223-112944297 GCA_025802295.1 Psammodynastes pulverulentus | reverse complement strand
AATTTTGGATTATATTTTTATCAGAAATGATAATTTAAAATTCTACATATTGTAAGCTATAACTTTGTTTGTTTTTGACCAATAAAACTTTTTATATACAAGAAATTGCCAAATCTATAATAAAGGTAGTAACACCAAGACTTTTAGAGATATTAGATATTAGATATGGACCAGTTGCCAAGCAGTTGAATTTTGATCACATGATCGTGGGGGTGCTGCAAAGGTTGTAACTGTGAAAAACAGTTGTAAGTCACTTTTTTCAATGCCATTGTAACTTTGAACGGTCACTAAGTGAACTGTTGTAATTTCGAGGAGTACCTGTACAGGAATATTTCTGTCAAAAAGACATATATACAACCATCTCAGATTAGTCTACAGCTATTTAGAGCAATAAAATTAGCATATAGTGAAAAAAATAACAATCCCACTGTCAAGAAACAGAAAGGCTACAGCATAATAGAAAATAAGGATTTATATTATCATTCTTCTAGGTGTTGCATTGCAACATCAGACAAAAATTATATATTGCACAATTTTGGATGGTGATAACTTAGGGCAGAGTAACCCAAAGGTAATTGATTATTGACTGAATGATTGATTGATTGATTGGTTTACCTATGTAAATATATTTATTTATGAGATTTGTATCCCATCTTCAGGGTCGTCAATAGCCAAAACGGAGACATACATTTTCTAATTAGATAGAATACTCCATTTTAATTTTTCAACTACACAGTTTTTTTCAGTTGCATTGATTCAGTGTCAAGCCCAGTGAAGTTGGAAAGCTCAGGAAACAAAGAGTCATTTGGATTGCTGGAAACACCTTTATTGCTGGAAGATGTCAAGAGAATCTTGAAAGCCTACTAAAGTAATTATTCCACACAACATATACTTAGTATTATTAAGATGAATTCCTTTCTAATGCTTCTCCCCTCCCCTGGACTCCAGAATCTCATTTGCGGTGGCCCTGCTTCCTTCCTTAGCCTTATCCCTTTTGCAGGCACCGCTGCATTCCCAGAGTCTGTGAGGTAATCTGCCACTGGCAAATATTTATTTTAACAGGTAAGTCCAGTGAAATTTCATGGAAATCCTGAAATAATAAAATGATATCATTTGTTTTAAACAGGATCCCATGGTACCTGCTTTAGAATGGAGATGCTATGTTTATGTTTCACATTAAATTGTGGTTTGTGGGCTCCTTGGTGCTCTCTGAGCACTTGATGATGTTACCTAGTTTGGTAATGAAATGTTTGGAAGGAAAAAAAATAAGGACCAAAGAACCCACAGTTCAGCCCTGAGCTACAACTATTCCCTTCTTATGAGTCATGGTTTTCTGGTTAGCCCATAACTGAGTAAGTTCACACATCATCTCCGGCTATATACCAAGGCTGTGTGGGGTCACAGAAAATAAGACTAGCCATTGAAATCACTGGGTATCTTTGAGCCAGTCATTCTCTCTCAGCCCAGGATTGTTAAGGTGAGGAAAAAATGAAAGCTGTTTCCAATATAAGCTAAATTGAGCTCTTAAAGTAAAGGCGGGATATACAGTAAATATTATAAATAGGCAAACAAACTATGATTTGATTCTCATAATATGCTATTCCCATAAATTAACAAGAATATGGACCTTTTCTCCCATGCTGCTCACAGCAGTTTCTTAAGCAAACTTCAGAAATTCCATCTGGACTTCAGTCAATGGACAGCAAGGGTGGGCTAGTGCTCAGTCCAGATCATGGCGACCATAAGACAGGACATGTCATTCCATGCAGGAGAAGCAAACTTTGCTGGTTGGCTCCTGCCAATGCCTGCCTTTCCCTTCTAAGAATAGTTCCCTCCTCAGTCAGTTATTCCTGTGTGCTTTTTCTTTGTTTTTCCAGATATTTGCATACATGGATGCTTTTACATTCCCTTCCCATATTGTATTGTATTGTATTGTGTTGTGTTGTGTTGTTTTGTGTTGTATTGTGTTGCATTGCATTGCATTACATTATTATAATATTATTATTAGTTTGTTACACATATTATTATATTATTATTACTGTGAGCCTCCTAGAGCAATCCCACAGCAAGATAGGCAGCAAATAAATTTCACAAATAAATCAATAAGTAAAATTCTTAGCCGCTAATGCAGACTTTTTCTTTTCTCTTACGGTAATAGCAGTGTTCTGATGCTGGAATCATCAAGAACCTACTATTGTTTCAACTATTCTATATGTCTATATAGACACTTTGCAGCATAAGGAAATAACTGATAGTTCAAGGTTGTACCAACATTCTTAAATTGAAGCCTCAAGATGCTTATAAACAAAAGGAAAGGTAAAGAAAACTTTCCACTACTGAGGGCAGGGTATGAGAAAGCAAGAGAAAGCCTGGGCAGAAAATGTAAGGGTTGAAAGGCACATGAGCTTCTAGGGTTGAGGGTAGTTCATTGACGTGATGGATCATCATTAGATCAATTGCAAGATCCTGTTAAAAAAACAACATCTCTGACTTGCAGAGACCTTAATAGCTTGGCACCCCAGGACAAAATGGAAGGTATGACAAGTTCCTTACACTAGAAGCTGGAACTGCTACTAGAAAGGGCAACTCAAGCTGGAAAGTAGCCATTTTAAATTGAAGCTTGAAAACACAGGCCAGGGTGCATTTGCAATGGTCTAAGAGTAAGAGGAAGCTTACATCATCTGTACTTGTACCCAGAAAGTGGTGAATAGCCTCTATTGGTGATGAGCCAAATAGAAAGTGCAGGTCTGCCCTTAGTATGATGTGTAAACTCAACCTATACCTGCTAATTGCTCCTATCCATACAAAATATTAAATCTCTTAACTTCTTCACCCCTCATATATTCAAGTTATATTGTCATTATCATCATCATCATCATCATCACCACCATTGTTGTTATTCAAATGTTACAAGTGAAAATCTAAGGGAGGATGTAGTAACTTGCACCAAATCAGTCACTGTGCCTATGGTTAACATGCTATTTGAATCTAGATCTACACACTTTCACAAATGAATATCAAATTGACTCACCTTGTCTAACTGTGTACATGTTTGGGGCAAAAAGAGTGTATCAGGATCTCCAACTTTTATTTTGTGCCACAATTGTGCAGAAATGTGTAGACTGACAATGGAACTAAGAGACAAAGAAGATTCGGAATTTTACTCGGCTTGGGACATCTGATATCGATGGTTGAAGAACAAAAAAGGGAAAGAGAATAAAACAAACTAAGTGTTATAAATCTATATATATTGTACATAAGTAGTATAGATACCTTAAACCTTTCAATGATCACTTAATCCCCTACAATTCCTCAAACTCTCTCCCAAATGGGTTCTGAACCTGCTCAGATTTGCAGCCCCCAAAGGCTGGTGCCCCCTTTAAATGGATAGAATGTAGGCATCCTGAATGACCTACATGGAGCTCTGATATTTCTTCAAATATCTCCTCTCCAGAAGGAGAGCAAAAATGTACTTCCACCTCTGAAGAGTTAAACTGAAGAGTTAAAGACTCATACATTATCTATGATCACCCAAGCCAATGTATAGGAAGTCTTACCAGCTCTAAGTGCTGTATGAATTGCACTATTATCTGGCATAAAGACCTTAAACACCATAAATCACATCAGGGTGCCTCTCCTTCTGGTTGCTGATCCATAATCCCTCAATGCCCAGAGCTTTCAGAAAGTAATCTTTCAACAATGGGATGAGCTGAGAATTTTGTTCTCCAAGGATTTATGTCAAAAATTTGATGTGAGTGGTTTTAGGCACAGCAAGACACACTTGCATCCAGTTCATAATTTGCAAGGATTCTTAAATTCCAATTTTGCATTGAAGAACGCAGCTTTTTCTTTAAAAACATACATTCTATCCTTCATTTACAAATGTTTTCAGAAATATAAAAAGAGCATCTTCACTCTTCTCCATGTAACTAATTAGCTTCCGGAAAAGCAATCAGCTTTCAAGTAAAGAGATTTTAGAAAACTTCAACTTGAAATATTTCAAAGAATGGCTATTTTGTAAATCATGTCCCATTATCATGTCTTATCGTTGTGCCAACGTGATTCAGCAACCAGACTATAAAATTCTCAACTGACCTGAGACTTCATGGCAAGGTCTAAGAGTATTAAACCAATTGTTCCACTCATTGGCCTAGAAATCTAAAATATTGTATGTTTCCAGCTAAAGAACGGCATGTAGATTATGATGACTGGGCAGTGAGCAACAAACACTGATGATGTCACCTAGTTGGCTAACAAAACATCTGCAAGCAAACAACCAAGCTCAGAGAGCACCAAGAACTCTACTGAGCAATAGAGGGATCATGTTTACGATATTTACAATGTTTCAGCCCCTATAATTTGTACTTGCCATATGTTCCGTAAAATATTTTATATGTTATTTGTTTTAGAACTAGGAATAACATTAGAGCTACTTGAACAATGTATTAAAAAATAGACTATCTTGATTGTTTTTTACCCCTGACAAGGATATTAGTACTTTATTTGTTTAACGGTATCTACAATATACTGCAATCTTGAAGGATTCTGTGTGATGTATACTGTAATCGTCCTGTTTAAAGTAACCTTTCCCAACCAAATCTGGCTGATATGTTGGTAATACAAGTCCTGGATTTCCAGCCATGGTGAGCAGGGGACTATCAGCTTCCAAGATGGAGAAATGCATATTCAGAATCATCTCTACATTTAATGCATTATCTCATTTTATCAGATTTCTGAGCCATCTGAACCATTCTTCAGATATATGTACTGATTTTCAGCAGATGCATTTTTATCTTACCTAGTCACCAACCAGGGCAGGCATCGGTTCATTGCTTCTGGAGTTTTTGTTCTTGATGCAAGCCAATGTAGAAATGTGCAAGATTATTATTTTTTCTACATGATCTATAGTTTCAATTGTACCAATGTAGCTGTCATCTTAACTTCTTTATCATACTTTGCAGGCACCCCTGTTGTCTACACAGCCGTGTAGTACAGCATATTACATTACAATATCGCCATGATGATGATTTACTAAGATTATATTTTGACTGAGATTACAGGCCATCAGGGAATGCAAATATCAATTTTCTACATGGAAAAAAATATTGGTAAAGCTCAATATTATTAGCGTACTGATGATACTGAAATCCTGAAGACCAATTATTTCACTCAGCAGTTTCACATAGATATTAAACAGGAGGGGAGAAACATCAAACCTTGAAGATACCCTCACAAGTGAGGGGTGCTGTAATCTTTCCTCTCCCATCAATACTACTGAGACCAATGATTGAGAAAGGAAGTGAGCCCCTATTGGTGCCTCCCACTCTGAAGCCCCAGAGTCAATCCAAGATACTGTTGAAAGCCACTAAGAAATCAAGAAGCAAAGGATGGATGCACCTTTCCCATCCTTGCTCCCTCAGAAATCACTGCTAAGCACAATTAGCACTCTCTTCATACTATACCCTTGTCTGAAACCCAACGGAAATAAGTCTAGATAATCCAATTCCTCCAAGATTGTCTGCAATGGGTATCCAATCACCTTCTCAATAACCTTCCCCAAAAAGGGTAAATTGGAAATTAAACAATGGTTGTTCACAATGGAAGCATCCAGAAATGTAGTCTTGGCCCACCCCATGTGGGGAAGAAAGAGTAAAAGGAAAGACTCCCTTGAATGAAGCTGACTCTTAGTTTTCTTGGCAAAAGTAGGGAATCATCACACTGCCTTCTTTTAGGATTTATTTGTTTGTTTATTTCCTAGTCTAACATTCAACCTGTCACTTCTGGCTGGTTTCCTGTCTAAGTAATAACCAGATCCAATGCAACTGAGATTCTTCAAAATCAGCCAAGTTTGGCTAGGTGCTCCTGCTGCTGCTATAAAGCAGCAGTTTTCAAAGTTAACATTTTACACAATGTTGTCATCATGGTATTATTCCACTGGGAGTAATGAACAGCTGTACAAAAGTAAATGGCTTTGGAAAATTGTAAAGGTGAGCCCCTACAGACTTTGGCTCCTTACAGCTCACAGTTTCCAGGAGCCAAACATGCAACAGAAAACCAGCAAGCTGTAGAAAGTTATTCATAGAAGACCCAGCATTCCTATTAACCCCACTCAAGGTACAATTGATGGGATTTTCCACATAATATAAGATTATATCATCAGTTATTCAAAATTATTTATTAAAGTCTACATAAATTCATCTTTAAGGATAAAAATAAAACAAGGATGCTTCTGAAAGTTGGATCATTTATTGTTCACAAGCAGTTTTCAGAAGAGTTATTTAACAATGTATACCTGTCTATTAGAGCTGTACAGAAATGAGATGCAGGAACTGAGTTTAAAAAAAGAATTGCCCATGACTATCAAAAGTTCTTATAGGCAATTAGGAAAGAAAGTCCTACAAACCTACTCTCAAGCTGAGACGTTCCATACATCTTCAATGGTCATGAGTATCAACAGATCTGGGTTGCTAAACTCAGGAGGTCCCCTAGATGGTAGCAGAGTAATGCAGAACATGCTAATGCTTTGCTGCCCTTTTTGTAGCCCTCTAATGAGCCGTTGTGGAATAGTGGTTAAAATGCAGTATTGCAGGCTAATTCTGTCCACAGTCAGGAGGTCAATCCTGATGGAGATCAAAGTTGACTCGGCCTTCCATTCTTCCAAGGTTGGTAAAATGAGGAGCCAGATTGTTGGGGACAATATGAAGACAATGCTTACATTGTAAATTGCCCAGAGTGCTGTAAAGCACTATGAGGTGGTAATAAACCTAAATACTATTGTTATGCTATTGCTAAATGCTATTAGTTGTCTGGGTCTTCCCAAGACTAAGATCTAATCCAGCAGCTCTAAGCTATGTATTTTTTTTCAATTGATGTAGCTTGTATGTCAGAATGTCATTAACCATATAACAGTAATCACTCATTCCTATTCATGTTGTGAAATGGTTATATAATTGGTACTGGTTAAGCATTTTTCTTGATATCCCATTAATAGCTCACTCTTATGAACAGTTAAAATCACAAAAGATTGATCTGATAGCTTTGGTCTAATGGCCATTAATTTGGAAATCCAGTTGAATGCCATGAGGATTTTATATTTTGTATGCATTTATATCTAAGCAAAGTGCAAGACTTATTTTCACCCTTCAACCATCTCACGGGGTAGGTTCTGAATAGACACAATTTGGGATCTTGCTGCTCAATGGTGGCTTTGCAAAATATTCTGCAAATCAACATAATTCTAAGCCATAGTCAGATCCCATTGTTTGGGGAATGAATGCCATAGTAATGAAGACTCAGGGCATTTCTATTATTTTAAGAATACAGTGAGTCACCAGCATCCTGCTAAATGTGTCTCTTGGCAACCCAAGATAGAAAGACTGAGAAATAAAAGCCACAAACACTGGAAATGGTCCTTTTGATCCATAACGCGGGAATGTCGTTCAGCTTCTTGCTGCTTCCTCTTCACTCCCCACCTGCCCAGATTCATTTTATGTTCCCAATCCCATCAGAAGGTTAATTGTGTTAACAGGAGTTACTGCCACAGGGGAAGCTGTGTCTGAATGCTGAGCGCAGTTTTAGTTGATAACCTGCAAGGGACTGAAAGAGCACTGATCTGTTCTGAAGAGGCTGTCAGTCACACAGGGAAAAAAACAACAACGGTGGTGTGGGAGAAACAGCCTTATCTCCCAGGACGCAAGAAAGAGATAATCTCCAGGGTGCACTTGTTTTAGCTCCCGTGTCTCCGTCTGCAGGCCTGGCATCTGAGCAAGAGATATGACCCACCGGCCCTTTCACTGGGTGGGAATCATAAGCAAACAACTGCAGGCCTTGGTATATTTTCATGTCCTATGCATTATTCATCATTGGCAAATAGGAATTTAATTTAAACAACAGCTACAAGGAAATAGACCCCCGAATAATCATTTGACATTTCAGCCCAATAAGAGCAAATCTGCACATATAGCTTACATATATGCTAAAGGGAAAAATGCAATGGTTTATTTTAGATTTTCTTTCTGCATCAGTGTCTCTAGGTCAGAGGTCTCCAAACTTGGCAATTTTAAGACTTGTGGACTTCAACTCCCAGAATTTTCCAGGCAGCATAGCTGGCTGGAGAATTCTGAGAGTTGAAGTCCATGAGTCTTAAAGTTGCCACATTTGGGGACCCCTACTCTAGGTCTTCTGTTTGAAGGCCTATACAGACAAATCTTGTTTAAAGATTTTTTTTTAAAGCCTACCCAAATGGTTCAGGAACCGCAAAGCTCCTTTTTAAGTTATATCCAAAATATATCCATATTGTGATGAGAAATATTGTTACCTTGGTTTACATAATACTTATTTCTAAAGCTTTATCAATGGATTTAGGTTTGTGAAATGTCTTCAACATTTTGCAAGATCGGTGCCATATGGAGTGTTTGGGGTAGTCCTGTGTGAGATAATGCAATTCTTTAATAATCTCACATGAGAATTACCGTCTGAGAGAGTGCCTGGGCCTTGGCATGTGATCACCAAATACCAATGGGAGAAAGTGTCTGTTTGCTTTAGCCCTGCCTGCCCTGTAGCCTGAAACAGATAAATATCTTCTTTGGCAGAAAGAGAGTTATCCACTGCTGCTCTAAACCAATATGTGACTATGATAATACGCTGTTTCTCAGGGCAAAGTCTTTGTTGCAGTAAAGATTTGCTACCCATAGATTTAATTCACACAAACAATAGATGAGATAATAAAATTACATCCTGCTCCTCTATATAGTATTGTTGAATACAGGAAAGATGAAGCGTTCAGAAAGCTTTTTCAAGATATGTAGGGTGCATGTGTGGTTCATTAACTAACCAGATTATACAATTGAATCTTGACTCTTCATAGAGTCTTTCCCCACTGCAGATTATATGCGCTATTATTGTCAGCACTAATAAAGGTGCCAGCATGACTTTTCCTATCCCATGGCTAATTCTATTGTTTGTTCTGATTCACCACTGAAAGGCACTGTCTGGATTTTGCATGTGCAGCATGTGCTAAGCAACATGAGTGGTTGACTTTTTCAAACATTTGCTGCATTACTCTCATCCCTTTTCTGTATATCACCAGTGACACATGGGCTCTTCCCTGTGGCCCTTTGCCTATATTCCATTCTGTTATAAACTGAGTAAAGTTTTTTTTTTTTTTAAAAAAACCCAGATTGGAGTTACATAGACAGCTGAGTTACAAGCAAATCTACTGCGAATTTCTTGCTCCCTCCTCCCTTCCCTTCATACAGGAAACAAACGCTCACTTCCAAATTCCTCTGTGCTCTTTTGAGGAGGAAATGGTCCATCACCTCCGTGGTTCTTGATATCAGAAGGAGCACAGAATTAAAGCATCTACAGTGCTCCCAGCAGAGAAGTTGAAGTCTAACAACAGTTCTGATAGACCACCAGCACAGCACGCTTGTCTGATTGTGTTTTGTAGACACAGCAGGAGAACAGAGCAGGCAAGACTGGCTGGGGACTGGAGGGGAAAAGAATACCTGAAATGGGCCATAAGTGCCACTCTGATTCCACTTTCTTCTGGATAGCTGACTTCACCTCTAACATAACAGGAGGCAAAACTTAACAGGTTTCACATGGGGGTGCGGGAAACACTAACGTTGGCTTTAAGTAAGGCTGTCCCACTCAAGAAAACAGCATTAAGAGGACCCGAAAGAAAAAAAAGATGCCATGTTTGATTAAAATGGGGAATTGTTACTGCCAATAAGTAAGAATTCCCTAAACATGACTACTCAAAGCAGGCATGGAATTTTGAGTGAGCAATTTCAGCACATCTGAATAAAATCTAGAATACCAAAAACTGCTCATCTCCAGATCCAAACCAAACAAGATTTTGCAAGAATAACTACAACTCTGAACAAAATAAACAAAAATGCTTATTGACTTGGTAGCAGGATAGGTCAATTCGAACTATTTGATTCCTGACAGCAGTTAAACAAGAACTGTATGTGCAAAGTGTAAATCCTGCACTTGTTGATTTGTGACATAAAAATCAATGAAACTGTCTGTATCCTCATCTCTTTGGTTTAACTCTCCTGGGTAGATCAGAAGACAGTAATTATATTTCTGCCTGACTAGCAGGGATAGAAAGCTGTTCCATTTTGGATCAAAAACCCTCCCAGTAGATTACCTCTCTTAACTGCTGCTTATCAACACTTAACAATTGCTTCTGCATTTATCTTTGATAGAACTACCAGAATGTTGTGCTCTAATTTCAAAGGAATATCATGAAAGGTTTTGAAGTTTAATTTCTTCCCGGTTTCAGTATGAATTTTCTTTTTGCTCTAAATTTTTTGCTGGGAGTTGTTTAGAGATGTAGTGCATAATATCCACTCACAACTAAAATAAAGCAGAGTAAAACAATGCTTTAAAAAAAAGCTCTTTAGATTTAGAGCTAAAGGTTATATTTAACCCTCTTATAGTATAGATTTTTATTTCAGTTATGACCAGTGATGTTCCATGTGATTTAATCTGACGGCATTTATAATAGCAATAGAAAGTTATTGCCTAC
Source organism: Psammodynastes pulverulentus (assembly GCA_025802295.1). Taxonomy (NCBI): domain Eukaryota; kingdom Metazoa; phylum Chordata; class Lepidosauria; order Squamata; family Psammodynastidae; genus Psammodynastes; species Psammodynastes pulverulentus. Next base: position 112,933,760 of record JAOYMU010000001.1, on the reverse strand, counting down.
CTTTGTGAGTAACAGCTTTAGATAGAGTCTGTTAATGAAGGTAGATCAAGTTATTTAAAGGAGAAAAGCAGTCTTTCTAAATTTTCATTTTTGACTCTGAAGTTATAGATAGTTGAATTTTGAGTGAGCACTTTTGGCACCTCTAAATAAATCTAGAATACAAAAAAACCTGCTCATCTCCAGTTCCAAACCAAACAAGATTTTGCAAGAATAACTACAGCAACTCTGAACAAAATAGACAAAAAGCTTATTGACTTGGTAGCAGGATAGGTCAATATGAACTATTTGATTCCTGACAGATATCAAGGGGGGGAGGAATCACACGAGAATGGATTGCTTTTAAAATATTGTGAGAACAGGAGAAAAGCAACAGGCAGCACCAGCTATGTTCTCAATGAAAAGTACTCAACTGGAAAAGATGTGATAACTTAACATCAGTGAGGGCCAGATGCAGTGTATTCATGTGTGGAGGCCCAGGAGAGCCACTCACTGAATTCCAGGCCACAAAAGGAAGCTTTAGAAACAGATTCCCATCATGGACGCCATCTGTCAATTCCCATCCTAGCCTGTGGGAATGCCATGTATTGTTCTGAGGATGAATTTTGTTTTAATCCATTTACATTCGTACAGCTTACATTTCATTTAAACGTTCCGCTAAAGCTGAATAATAATACTGTTTTTAATTACATCTTAACTATCGGAGTAGTCATCATAAAAGAATCAAAGTAGCAACAATACAAAGGGCTGTGCACTTAATATGTTTCTGATGTCACTGAAACACATATGTCTTTAGGTTGTTTACAAATTCTTTACAGAGTTAAACCAAAGTTAAGAATGTCAATAGAACTTAAAGTTTTTAGCTATGATCTGAGTATACCCTAAAACAGGGAGTCCTTGAAAACCACCTGAAAACTGAACTGGTCTAGAATGCAATGGCCTATATGCTCACCAGCCTGTCTTCATACTGATACATTACAACACCCTTTCAGGTCTTCTGGTGGTTTCCATTGTATTTCCAAATGCAATTCAAACTGCTTAGGCTTCCTTCCAAGTCGCACATGGCTTGGTCTCTTGGCCCTCAAAGAGACTACCTTATCTAAATTGCCTTTGCCTCTTCTCACAACCCAGATGGCCAGAGCTCACCATCCGGGATGTCCAGTGGGGAAAAGCCCAGTGTTGAGTGCCCTCTGTGACAATTCTCTTCTATGGAAGAATTGTTGTTCATCCACATGACCATTACACACTTTCACTATAATAAGTTTGCATTCCACAAGCAGAATTTACTGTATAAAATACCATAAATATAGTTTCAGAATTACTTTTAGGGACAATATAATAATACTGACTCTATTGAAGCCACATATAATTCTATCTATCAGTAAAAAAACAACTCTGAAAAGCAGATCATTACTGTTTCAACTGTATCTAAAAATGCTGCATCTACAAGAATGATTGACTCATATTAACTAATTAAGTTTACTGCTGAGCAGAAATTTAAACTCAGATTTCAAAAGTCAAAACTTTTCTTATAACTACATATCAAATTAACTGTATCAGTCAATTTTTCTCACATTGCTTTTCTCATTGTTTTTTTCATTGTTTTTTTCACCTATAAAAGGATTTATTTGTTCTATTGTTGGAGGGCTGCACAAAATAAAGTTCTTATAAATATATAATGCTAAATTAGAAAGATGGGTCAAATTAAGAACGACTCTCCTCTATATATTTATTATTTTGTACAATTGAACATTGCTTTGTTTTTAACACAGAAAATTTTCCACTTGCCATATTTTACTTAGAGCTCCATCCAAGTCTCATTTACTCATGACAAAAGATTCAACTGAAATATAGTTTCTAGAATGTTAGTGTATGGATTTATACAGTTATACAGCATTAACAAGCATGAAGTTATTTACTTAAAACATTCCCACATTAATGAAAAGGGTATTTTGTAAAAGATCCATGTTTATACTTTTAGTATTATACAACTATGTTACTTTTTTTCTGAAAATGCATGTTTATTTTGGTCAAGTGTATTTCAAACAGCACATCAACTGAGGGGATTAAATTGTAGCTTCACACTGTTGATTTGCCACACATTTGGATTTACTGCATATTCGATCGTTCACCCTTTTCCTAGTCTAGTTTTACACTAGACTCCACAGCGTGTTTAATCTGTTTGTCCATAGTATTGCTTTTCTCAAATCAATATAGAAAATCTAATATGGAGCGTTCACCAGATCCTCTCCAAGCAGCACAAAACCATCCAGCTTTTTAAGTCATGATGTGAGACATTTTTCTTACGGAAACTTTTTAAAGGAGAGAAAAAAAGAACCCAAGAATCTTCTCCCCACTCACACACACACCACCTCAGCTGCAAATTGCTTGATTATATGAGAGTCTATTTCTAGACAGCCCCCATGGTGGAGAAATGTTGAGTGCTCTTTAGAGCGGGCTTCAAAATAGCAAAACATACCAAAATAATGTTCATTGTGGACAATATATTACCTTAGAATTAGAAATGCTGTCTTTAGACCATGACTGAACACTAATCCCCTTTAAGTCCCACTGGTTTCACTGAAAGTACTAAACAAATGCTTAAACATTTTACATGCTGTTTTATATGCACATATCTGAAAGTAAGTCTTAATCAAACATAATTAAGCAAACCTCTAAGTATATATGCACTGCACAGAGTCAGTGAAGTCAATGGGATTTAAAATCCTTGTTTTGGCTTGTCGGAATAATTGTGGTTACATGAGAAGTGAAGCAAAAGTCACCTTCTAAGCTCTTTTTTTCCCCAGTGCAGTGACTGTATATGGGCATATTTGTAAGAGCTGCCCCCTTTTTCCTTCTCCTTACTCTGTGACAGATTCTGTTCTACATGTTTGTTCATTTGTGGGTGTTCTGAAACTTACTTTCTTTAATTTCTGTTCTGATGCCTTTTCCTTAAATAATGATTACGGAAAAGATGCACTGAGTTTTGTCTATTGTATGTCTGCCCAGTCACAGAGGCATAGGAATTACACATAAGCTATTTCCAGGCAGAAAATGTTCTTGGACCTTTCTCTATAGATGCCAATTAGAAGATTAACGTCTTTTTCCTCCCCCCGCCGCCTTTTCCATTAAATAGTCACACAAAAGCCGAGCTGACAAATTGCTCTCTCCATGGCGTTACACAAAGACAGACAATAGATGATCATCATTTACTATACTCAAATTCTATTAATCAGAGATTAATGAGAACATGTCTACTAGGGGAAAAATTACCAGAGTGTGGGCATATACTCATGTAACATCTGCTCTAGCTTTACCTTTAATGTCATGTCATCTTTTATCATCCTGGAATAATGTTTGCTCCAGAAACATAATTAAGATAATGGGAACCTCCCTTTAACAATAATCTGTCTTCGGGGAATTTAATATTTCTTGAGCAGTTAAGTTTTTTCCATAATTAATTATTAGTGAATTTAATATGAGAATTGTAGTTATTATTTTGTGCAGGAAAAAAGACCACAAAATGTGACAATTATCCTTATTAGAAATAAGGGTCAGTGTTACTGCAGCTTGGAGATATTGATGTAAGAATGAACAGCAAGTTTTGCTTCAGATTCATAAAATTATGATGAATTGTAAGCCTTAATCAAAAAATGAGAATGTTTTCCATCCCCATGGAACTTAAGGATTTTGCTATATATTATGGAATATTTTTGTTATATCTGATCCATATAATATTGTGATACTAAGAAATAATATTTTTCCTATTCACAGTTGTCATCGGTTATGATACATTTATTAATAATACTAGTTACAGCATTTCCAATGAAATTATTTCTTTCTACATATACTCATTTTAAATATTATCATTGTGCAGCTGAGACCTTATTTCACTCCCCCTTTTAAAAAATCATGTTCTGAACAAAAATACACATTTCCCTAGCAATGGAACTGGAGAGGAAATGCAAAAAAGGAATATACAAAGTAAATGACCCTAAATCACTTCTTTCCCTTTAAAACCTGAAATTGAAATTTTGAATTGAAGTAATTAAGGGTTTTTGGGGTGTGTGGGGGATCTCCTAATGCTCTCTTGTTAAAATAAACAATAAAGGCGCCATTACCTCTGTAGACAGTCAATATCTATCTATACATTTTATGTGCTTTAAATTGTCCTGGCTTCCTAATGGCCAGAATGGATGTTTGTCACTGTTGGACAGCTATTGTCATTAGTGCGCATAAGGCTACCTTCCACGATTAGCCGTGATCTAAATTTGTGATTAAGCCACGATTCAGCACCACAAGGATCAGAACAGCTCCCGCAATCCAGCGCAGCCAAGGAGAGAATGGGGAAAAGAGATTGCAAAAAGCTTAATTAATTTTTAATTATTGCTAATTAGAAGTGCTCTGCTTTTTTAACATCCTAATGGAGAAAAGCAAGAGTGGTTCCTGTCTTCTTCTTTTTTGTAAAAAAAAAAAAGATTCCGTTAATTAGTTTTTGAATGAGAGATTCACAAGAGGGAGGTCAGGCTTTGGGATGTTTCAAGAATCATAGCCAAATGAATTGAACAGCTCCGGTACATATATCACTAAATTAGAGGTTAATTATACTCAGCCACCCAAGGGATCCCCTAACTACATATAGAACAATCACTTTTGGCTGAGAAGTATCTAAAAGTAGAGCTTTGGGCATTATGCAAAGCATGCACTGTACTAATGAGCTATAGATACTTCATAAGCTACAGAAAAGAAGGGCTGCACAAAGGGATCCAGCTCTCTCCCACATAAACACACTGTTTATTCGCTCCTGCCATTTATTTGGAGCAGCAATGCTTGATGCCACAGACCTCTTGCCATTATTTCTGGCGATCCTTTCAGCAACACCATCAGAACCTGATGAGTGCCTGGCAACAGGCATACACACAGGCACACGCACACACACTTTACATGCAGTATCTCATATCCCCATCCCCTTTTACATTTCACTTGAGGATGGAGAAATGAACTGGATACAGGTTTACACAGATGCATATATGTACACAGAGACTGGCCACACATAGCACACTAAGACAAATGTTTTCCGCGAACAGTCCCATTTATTCTAAATTGTCATTCTTATCTGTTTGTCCCAACCTCTCTTTGCTTATGGAACTCAGGCAAATGTGCACATGATTCCCAGACCTGTTTATTATTTGGCGATAGTTTCTCTATGTGACTTTGCTTTGTTTCTATATAGGACCTTGTGTGAACAAAAACAGCCCTTTAGAACAATATACTCAGTCAGAATGTAATCTCCCAGGTTAACGCAGTTTCTTGGTTTGTATTTATTTATTTTATTTTATTTTATTTAGACTTCTATCCCGCCCCATCTCCACAAAGGGACTCGGGGCGGGTATGATATGCTTAACCATAGATTGCAATGTGAGTTGATTCACACAAGAGGCTCGATTAAAATGTAGTTGGTTTATAATGAGGTGTGTCGTAAAAACATCGCTAGAGACGGATTAGGCAGGGACTTAGATTAAGAACAAACAATTAAAACT